>BSSO01007222.1:0-11169 GCA_030267885.1 Mesembryanthemum crystallinum | reverse complement strand
ATCAGCTGTAGCTGTGAGCTGTAGCTGTAGCTTTGCTAAAATCTTTGTTTGGTAGTTGAGAGAAAAAACAAGAAGCTGCAAGCTTCAAGCTGTAGCTTTTGCCCAAAAACTGCCAAAAGCTAGCTTTTGGTGCCAAACATAGCCTAATACGTACCTGTGGAAACGATAAATTTTATACTACTTTGACATTTCCTTACACTTGTAGGCATGTCACTTATGTGTTTTAATTTAATAAAGGGGTGTTTTAATTTATTTAGGGTATGTTATTTCCTTCTTATCAAATAAAAATTTTGATATGCGATTGATACATTGAGGTAGTTATCCAAAATATACTTTATCAAAAAAAAAAAAAAAGTTATCCAAAATATAGGAGCACTATGTAGAATTATTAAATAAGAAAAGTATCATGTATAACTGTAATAGTACAAGATAGGATACCATAAAGAATTTTTTATTTTTTTTTCTGGTAAGAATAATATCAAAGAAACTGATACTGCGAGACATCTTAACATATTGATTTATCAACAAATAAATTTTAACAATTTTAGTGTGGAAAGGACATTTAATTTCCAAAAATAGTTACTCCCTCCGTCCCATGAAATTCTTTACGTTTGATATTTTGAGGTCAAAAATAAAAAAACTTTGACCATTAATTAGTGAAAATATATAAATAATTACAATGCAAAAATACTTTTATTAGATTTATCTTAACTAGTATTTTCAGAATATCATCATTTCATAGTTTTTACTTATATAAAATTACAATTATTCATGGTTAAATTGTCGCATTGGTAATAATCCCCTTGTATCATCTACTATGATTGGGGCAACCCTTTTCAGATGGTGTGCTCCAAATTCCAATTCATAGTTTGAGATGCGCAGGGTATGCCTAGAAATACTTGTTAAGTATATGATATTTTGGTAATGAAACTACTTAAGTACTTAAAAAAGAGAGAATCTAGTATTAATACCCTTCAATAATATTACTGCCTTAGCTTGCTTTAATCACCAAAACACCACTCTTATTTCATTTTGCAGTATCTTACATTACATGTGCCATCTTTAACCACCAAAATAACACTCTTCAATTTGCAAAATTTGGTATACTTCCTTTGTCCCTGTAAAATCTTTCCAAACCTAAGTGGCACAAAGGGAGTAACAACTTTTAAGTCCTCTGGGCAGAAGATCAACAATTAATGTGCATTGTTTATCTATATAGAGTAATTCAACTTGAACGGGAGTGTATAAGATACATAAAAATCAAAAAAAATAAAAATAAAATAGATCTACTGTGACAGTACAAATTAAAGAAAAAAAAAAACAATACTTTTTTTTTATTTTATTTATTTTATTGAAATCAAGTTAAACCACTTAATTAGACATAGTACTGGCCCTAACAAGTAACAATACAGAAGCTTGTCTAGGAAATACAATAATGCGTTTTTAAGTACTCCACTAGACTAGATAGGAGTATATATAACAACATGACACTACAGAAAACAAACACTTACCCAAATAATCAATAATAAAATTATTATAGACTAAACTATATAGTTGGAGCATTAATCAATAATCAGTTCCTCATTGCATGGTAGTGATATCATTAGACCCTGTGTAACTCAATCTTCCTCTGAAGTTCTTCCTTCCTTGCCCCAACAACCTTGTCGATCACTTTCCCTTTCTTCATCAACAGGAATGTAGGCATTGCTTGTACTCCGTACTCGCGTGACACATTCTGTTTTCGTTCATCATACAATTAAACATTTTTAGTTCTATGTATTTCGTAAATGAATCATGTTTTAGCTAGGTATAAAATTCCAAAAACTTTGCAATATATAGGATTATGTTAAAATTTAGGTGTCTTACGAATAACTCATCGACATCAATCTTGACAATCTCGACGTCGGTGTACATAGCAGCAAATTCATTGAGGCTTGGCTCCATGTATCGGCATGGTCCACACCATGTAGCCGTGAATTCAACCACAACCTTCAACATAACACATCCAACAAAAAGCAAATTAAAATAGCCTTATAGAATTTTAATTTGTTTAGTGCAAATATTATCATGATCAGGTTATCTCAAGTAAAAGAATATTTACTATAATCCTGAATAATGTTACCATACTGCATTAGGTGGCATTTTCAGCATAGTGGTAAAAGAACCCCCTCTAAAGTTCAAAAATTACCGGCTTAAAGATATATAAAAGTCACTCCTTAGACATTGCTCCATAAAATATACTCGCTCCATTTCACTAAATCTTTATGCTTTGATTTTGGAGAAAACTTTAATCATTAATATATAAAAAAAATATAATGATTTTTAAAGTAAAAATAATTTTTTTGAATTCATCTTAAATAGTATTTTCAAAATATCAAAATGTTATAAAATCAAGTTTATATAAATACAATTATTTAAGGGTCAAAATGTTGTCTTGAATACCGTGCAAAGTTAGCGCGTTAAGATTTTAATTTAGTGAAACGGATCGAAGGAATGCAGTGCTTACCAGTTTGTCAGATGTCTTGGACAATTCAAAGTAAGCCCTCCAACTCGCGGAGGAGTGGAAGGCGATGACCTTGTTGGCAGTTTTAGCCTCATTAGGGGGCGGAGCAACCGCACCATTAGGCGCCTTACGTTCTGGTAAGGCCGTGTGTCCATTGGTAACAGCAGTATCCTTATAATAAGGGGCGAATACCGGAGGAGCAACAGCAACCGGAGGCGCCCTGCTACGTTCTGGTAAAGTCCCGTATCCATTGGTCGTAGCGGCCGCAGGAGGAGCAGGTGGTGCCCTGCTTTCAGGATAATAAGACCAGTTGTTATTACCAGAAAGCTTACGAGCAGGAGGACCACCTGTTACTGTTGCAATAGGTGCTCTGTTGTCTTGAACTGTTGAAAACTTTGCACCCATTTTTTTGGTAATTAATTACTGATTAGTAACTAATAAGAATATTTTATGGTTATCAATATAAAGGGAAAATTTGGACTTCTTTGGCTTTTGGGTTGGTTTTGATTTGATTTGTTGGGGATATGGTGATGCAGAATTGAGTATTTATAGTTGATGAGGTTGTACGAATATGAAAAGAAAAAATTTGATAATATAATTTTTTTTTTTTTAGTGAAAATTGATAATATAATTTTAGTTTGCCAATTGCTGCGGGTCATCTATATGTAAATGTTATTCCAAGATGCCTATGGTTTTGTCCACTAAATTTTCTTTTGTTTTCTTTATTTTTTGAGAAATTGTATTCTATATAATCAAGATCAGAATCTGAAGATTCCAAATCTAATTCATGGTAAAATAATGTTTAATGTGAGCTTTTTGATGAGGAACAAAGTCACACACCATATATTACACCCGATCCCTGTTTGCTTTTTTATCAAGCATGGAGTGTTCTTAATGGATGATGACATTTGTTGTGGTTTGGTTCTTTTATTTCTCCTTCTAAATTGACAATCTCAAACTTTCTTCCTTTTATTTCTCCTTTTTTATTTTTTTCTTTTGAAATGTCAAATTAGGGAAACCAATTTTGAACCACTAATCCATGAGTAATGATGTACAGTATGTCTTTATATTATAAGTGATATGGATTCTTTTTTACGCAAATTCTTGTGTACAACCGTCTAATCATTAGACGACTGAATATAATGGTGACTTTTCGCAATTTATGGGCTAGTTTTAGCCACTTAAGGGATACTTTTTATATTTTATAATAATTTTATAAAATTACCTTAAGTCATGAAAATGTAGCCCCTAAGTCGTTAAAAGTAACCACTAAATTGCAAAAAGTTATTCCTCGATTGGATCGAGTTGTATAAAGTAGCCACTAAACCATTAAAAATAACCCCTAAGTTACGAAAAGTCACCATTAAATTATATCGTCTAACAGTTAAACGGTTGTACAAAAGAGTTACTCTTTTTTTTATCATCACCATTTTCTATTTTATCCTATTCTGTTTAGTCTCCTTAGCAGGGTAGTAGAATATCTTGTTCAAATTTAGACAGGTTAGCTAAAAGGCTGTACATACATATATACACAGCTATTGCCTGTTTATTCAATATATAAAATTAAGCCCTCACAAAACATTTCAAAAGATACATTTTATTTTATTTTATTTTTACCTTTATAGGTATCACTATGGACAAAGAAAATGGGTAACACACTAATAACACTACTCCAATAACAGAAGGCATGAAAAAACTATTCTTCTAGGTTCAAAAAAAAAAAAAATTGTGGATATAAGATAGTTTAATGGGTAAAGGAGTTAGTAATATAGTAATTAACTTGAGTTGGAGATCTATTTATTAAATCAACATTTTGTGTATCCTTTAAATTTGCAACAACAACAAAAAATTATTAAAGATTAATTATTAATATTTGAAAAGTTTTGGAAATTTATAAATTTCCATAATTAAGAAGTACAATGAGAATAACATTTGTATGCCCATTTCGTCGTTTCGATGCTGCATTATTCAATTTAGTCCAATTCAGATTATTCAGTTTAATTTTACTGCAATTTATTTTTTTCTCACATATTGCTTTTCATTAAGTTCCCATTCAATTTAGTGTTCAACATATTTAATCCGTTCAGAATTCAGATCGTATGAGTTGAAATTAGCACACATAATTTCGTTCATCTTGATTAAACTAGAAAATCAGCTTAAAAAAGTAAATATAAATTATAGTAGTATGCTTTTCATCCCATAAAAAATATTGTCCGTTAAACTTTGCAAAGTTAAAATACATAAAATTTAACCATTGATTTGTGAAAAAGTATAATGATGTACAAATTAGTAAAAGTATTGTATTTGCATTCATCTTAGATAGTATTTTGAAAATATTATTTTATTAATTTTTTATAATTTTTATAGTTACAACTATTTATGATTAAAGTGTTGTATACTTGTATTGGAGACCATACAGAGTCAAAATGGAATATTTTTGTGGGACAGAGGGAGTAACACATAAAGTAATTAAATTAGTTTCTTTTTCTTTTTTCTTTGTTGTAAGGGCACAAATGTGATAAAAATCGAGCCCTTACCTTTAAAATTAACGAAGCCTTTTTGGTTGTTGTCAACCACTATAATAATGTATGGCAAATCACTATAATATGACGATCTTAACCATTGATAATGATCAGGCAAATTTGAACCATTAGTTTATTGAAGTGATTTGCACATGTTAGTCATGACCAATTAAAGATAAAAATAAAATACAAATGTCATGATCAAATAACTCATTAGTCACGACTTATACCTATAACATATGATTAATACCATCTAATTGCAACATTAGATTCACCTAAACAAAACTCAAAATAACTTATAATGGTTGGCGATAAATTAAAGTGGTTGACAATCAGTGGGAAAAAAATTCTAAAATTAATTACTCTATTTGTCCTAAAATGAAAGTTATGTTTGAGTTATAAGACAAAATTTGTCAGATGAGTAAAATGACCACAGGGGCATTGCTTTATCGTAGATGACTCGAAGTTGGCGAGGGTAAGTGGGTAATTCTATTGAAATAATATACCAAAAAAGAAATCTAACTTTCATTTCAGGACGGACAAAATGGTTAATATAAGATTTATTTTAGGACGGGCTAAAATTACACTTTTATTCGGGATGGAGGATGTAGTAAACAATACTTTTAATCATGAGCAGAGCGCAGCCGATGAGGTCTTAGCCTAGTGGTTAAGATTGAGGCCCTGGGTACATTAGGTCCCAGGTTCGATTCCCCCCTTCCCTGTTGTATGTAATTGTATTGTATTGGCCTTTGTGCCTCCCTTGGACAAAAAAATCATGAGCAGAGCGCATCAATCTGTTATTACAGATTTGATTCTTTATGTCATCTCTTTTTTCACTTTACATCAACGAAAGAAGCAACAACGTGGGCTGTATTTACTTACAACATCTGCTTCCAAATTAGAACACCTGCCATCCTAACACGCTATCAGTTTGAATCATCCATACTTTTGTTCTCAAGACGTACTTGGCGGCCTATTAGCTTCATTAATTGAGGCCCTTTTCGGGGTAGTTGCAGCTTGCAGTTGTCAATGTTTATTTTCGAAATTTTATAAATTTAATTTAAAGTTGATTTTTTTTTTTAATGTGTTATAGTAATCTCCTTAATTTTCAAAAATAACAACAGAAAAATATAACAAAAAAGAAGTTGTTTTCATAAACTGATTATTATTTTTCAAAAAAAAAAAAAACAAAAACAATCTAAAAACTGTAATCATTTCAAAACCTTCTTCCTCTTTTCAAATGGGACGCAAATTAAACTAGTGTTTGAAAACTACGTTACTACCAACATTCAATTAGAATGTTGGTAGTAACGTAGTTTTCAAACATGAATTAGTACTAGCAAAAAAGGTAGAATAGTACAGTAATTTTTAGCTTCTAGGTAATTGCATCCATATATTTATTTGGGTACATATGCATCAAATTCTCTTCATTGCATTTGTCAATTAAATTAGCTAGGTATCGTTATTTGGTCCCAAGTCACGTTTTGGGAATATTTGTATACGTTGTATCCTATTGTCGAATGATATCTATTGATCCAG
Source organism: Mesembryanthemum crystallinum (assembly GCA_030267885.1). Classification (NCBI taxonomy): domain Eukaryota; kingdom Viridiplantae; phylum Streptophyta; class Magnoliopsida; order Caryophyllales; family Aizoaceae; genus Mesembryanthemum; species Mesembryanthemum crystallinum. The sequence continues at coordinate 4,605 of BSSO01007222.1, read as the reverse complement.
TACAAGTTCAGTTTTTATGTTGTAACGACTTCACATATGCTGTATTAACCCTTTTCATAGAATATATTTTGATCAATCAAGTGCCTAAAGCGAAACTTACATGGAGCCTACAACATAAACCTTGGTACATTCACCATCTAAAGCCATATCTTGAGTGAGATGTAACTAGACCAAGTATTGATGTATAACCCAGGCCAATTCCATCGTGGAACACAAAATCCACTATTATGCTCCTAAAATAATCGATACTTTTCTTTTCGATCAGCTTCAAGCTTTAACTACCGTGTATTTCTTTATATAAGGTCGGGTTCATATAGTGACATTGCTTATGATGAGTGGATGATCGGAGCATTTCTTTTTTATATATGATTAACATTAGGTGCATGGATCGCAGACACTAAAATCGGCGGGGCTAATACTTCAACGTTTCTTGCCTTTAGAAAAGAAATGATAATTGGGAATCTTAAGCACAATTGTTGAAAGAACATGCAAGTAATTGTTCAAGAGATATAGAACTTGCATGCTTTGGACATTCTTTGTCATTTATTTCTACATCGAACATATTCTCTTTGGCTTTACCTTTTCTAATGCTCATTAGTTCATCTGATCAGGCAAGTGATAAAACAGATCAGTAGAATTGAAGTTGTGTTTTTGCCCTTTCAAATTTCTATATGATCCTTGTTGTTCAAGGTGGTGGGTCAATGTATAATTGTAAATATTATACTTTAAAGAATCAGTGGATTATAAAAAGGATTAATTTACGATTGTCAAATGTAGGATTATACTTAGATTTCGTTCTCTAAATTGCTAGTTAATCATCCATTTTACGGCATCCTTAGCATATTATCTTGGTACGTAGTACGTACTTTATCCGACCAAATAGCAGTTTTTTCCGCCATATTAATGCTTGTTTAACCATGTAATTATGTATTGAGAAAGTGCATCCTAATTTCTGGATCCGGTTCGTTCTGTATTATGTTAGTTTCAGATTTGTGCATGCATTTGTCTCCTCAACCACAAATCACCTTATCTGTTGAATATTGTAAAGTAAAAGTACTTTAATTTCAATTTTGGCAACATGACATATGATAATCTTCATATTTGAATTGAGGTAAAAGAACACTATCGTTGTTCAAAAAAATAGGCTTTTGAATACGATTTTATAACCTGAAACTCGAAATAGACCAACTTGTTAAATAACTCGAACCCGAAACCAACCTGAACGACTACTCCAATAATTGTAGGAAGGATTTTTTGTCAAACACTACCTTTTATCATGTCCATTTTGCGAACAACTACCTTTTAAAAAAAAGTTTGCGAACAACTACCTTTTAATATAGATTTTGTTGTAAAGTGATACCTTTAGCCAGATTCAGGCCAAATTTTTTGTGAAATTCCCAAAATACACTCACCCTCCTCTCACATAAATCACTTAAACTCTATCTTTTTCTGTACTCGTGAAAAGTACAATTACACAGTTCGAATAAAATAATACAAAGTTTTTAAATCGGGCATAGGGTGAAGAAAAATTGAAAGTTTAAGCAAAATTACGTGAGAGACACGTGAGGGTATATTGGGAATTTCACTAAAAAATTTAGCCTAGATTCGGCTAACAGTGTCGATTCGCAACAAAATATATCTTAAAAGGTAGTTGTTAGCAAACTTTTTTTTAAAAGGTAGTTGTTCGCAAAATGGACATGATAAAAGGTAGTGTTTGGCAAAAAATCCTTGTAGTAACTAAATCTTTCTAATTGCTTGCTTGTTGTTTTGTTAGATATTAGCATGTTATGGCCTACTTGCTGAACAATGCAGTAGCTAATTTCATTTGAAGTTGTATCCTTGATTTAAATAGAATTAAATTGTATGCTGAACAGTGTAATTGCTCACATGAAATGCAGTTGGCATTATTAGGCTTGGTAAATATCTATATTAATGTGTTTATTTGGTCCTTTGTAACAATATGAGAATGTCTTTTTCTTGAACTTTTAAGCAGATTTAAACAAAGTGAAAAAGTTAACGTTTGTAATAACCGAAATAAAATAGGCGTATTCGACCTGTTGGGTCAACCCGAAATCGAAAGTTTTGTGTCATGAACGAGCATTTCTCAACTCAAACCAAAATGACCCGACCTGTTGATAACCCGAATCCGAAGTGATTAAACCTAAACTCGACCTGACCGACCTGTTTACCAGATTTAGGTTTGATAGTTAGAAAATTTTGTGTTAATTTTAATCACACTGAAACACACATCAATATAATTAGTATTGTATTTCATGAGACATGTTGCAAATATACTCCCACCGTTTCAATATAACTGTCGTTTAAGGCGTATAAAGGGGACAATTAATTCTAAAGGTAGTTTAAAAAACTTGACTCCACTACCCTTGCATTAATTGGGACTAGGTGCATTGAAAAGTGAAATTAGTAATAAACCATAAGTGCACATTAGGAAAATGATCAACTAATGTTGAATTACAATTATAGAACGATAATATTTTGAGACAAAAAATAGTTAAAGCGCCAATTATTTTGAGATGGAGGGAGTAGTAAAAACGGATAATTACTTACCGGCTACAACGTACTATCATACTAAAGATATGCAGGACTTGAAGTGAAAATTAAGCAACTAATTAAGTGTCTAAGTACATCATGATCGGCATCTGTATACAGTCAAAGTGTTTCGTTTCTATATATCAATGTCCCAGGCACCTTCACCTTGTGCCGCCATAATTGTTTCAACATCTCACTCAAGTCCTTTTTGTGTTAAACTTTTACCATTACATGCATATCATGCACATGAATCTAGCACTAGCAGTCATATGTGATTTAACCAATATCAAAATATACATGCATGCAATGGATCATGCTTATCGATTTGCACCGTCCATATATATATATATATATATATATAAAGAGAAAGGTCACTTAATTAAGTGCGGGAAATGGAAGGGAATGTGGCAATCGAATTACTTAGATTGCGGAGAATTCAACAAATTCGAGGCAACTTCTTTGCATAATATCTTTCAGTCTTCACATGTCGCTCGAGGCAACTTCTTTTATGATCTGAAATTACACTAACTGGTGAAGAATATTATTATTGCTACAGCTTATTGAGAGGCGCAAAACATTCTTCAGTCAGTACCCAAAAGAATTGACAAAATATATACTTCCATTTATTTTCCCCTTTTATATATTGGCATCATGAGAGCACGAGAATCTCGACTTATCTTGTTTCGTAAGTATGTTTCATCAGAACCCTGATGAACGAAGCTGGAAACTACTTTTCAGATTTCCGGTCCTACTTAAATTTGACTCTGAGTTCTTCCTCTTTCATGTCATGCTTTTGATTTATTGAGCTGAAAATTGTCGCACAACATTCAGCTTCATCACACTTGCATTTATATATATTGTTAGGATCAACCCCAATTTGTCTAATCGTACTGAAGAGGTCAGGACGAGGTTGGAGGTTTGGAGAATCGCAAGGAAGAGAAGTAAGCAAATGGGGACAAAGAACAAAGGGAAGAGTCCCCACTCGCCTGTGCAGGATTGTCACCTGCCCGGGTGGAGAGGCAGCAACTGGAACAGTGGGCTGCCCAGAGCCTGCCCGCCTGGGTGGGATGGGTACCCGCTCGGGCAGCCCTGTGCCGAGTGCGAGACACGTATTCTTTGGCTCTTTTTTTGGGGAGTTAGCTTGCGGGATCATTTTTGCTATATTTTGGTTTATATTTTAGGATATTGTTAGTTTCCTAATATAATGTAATCTTCTAAATATTAGTTAGGATAATATTTAGGAATATTAGTGTTGTTTGTAATTAGGAAAGTAGTGTCCTACTAGAATTATATTTTCTAATCCTAATGGGAGAGGACTAGGAAGGTTGCTTAGAGACAGGGTTGGGCTCTACACCATGTAGTCACAATCGAGGGTGAGGATTGTGAGAGGGTGTATTGTTAATATTGTGTGGTTAGGATATTGATAATTCAAATTATTGTGGTCGTGGTTTTTCTCCCGTTTCTCGAGTTTCCACGTAAACTTTGGTGTTGTTCTTCGTTTATCGTTGATTTATATTTATTTATCGCAAACTTGGATGGATGGACCATCGTTAATTCCCTAACAAAGAGGTTAATTTCCTAACATATATATATTAGCTGGAAAATTACAGATTGGCCTCTTCTGTATCTAGGCATGCATGTAAGAACGTACATACAATGATCATGCATACCGCATGACCGCTTGTAACAAGTGATACTTTTAAACTTAAAATTGATACAAAAAATGTTTCATGCAGCAATTAGGGATGTCAATGGATCAGATTCGGATCGGGTGCACCATGATCCGCTCCATCCGCGAATCCAAATCCGATCATCCGCGACCCGCGAATCCGCGAATCCGAATCCGATCCATCCGTCATCCGCGGATAAACGGATGGATCGGGTGATTAGCGGTTTAATCGCGTATAATTTTTTTAAACTTGAAATAATTTTATAATAGTACTTAACTTAATAAATTTGTTCCAAACATCATGCATTTTACTAGAGTTAATAAAAATTCCATACAATCAAAACACAAAATAAATAATCTAATACAAGTACTACTATTATTACAAT
>BSSO01007221.1:0-11169 GCA_030267885.1 Mesembryanthemum crystallinum | reverse complement strand
TCTAGCCACGAAATAGCACGTGGCATTTTATCAATTAGCCACGATGGTTCATGTGGAAATTTTCAATTAGCCACGATTGTTCACGTGGCAAGTAAATTTATTGGCCACACTTTTAGTAGTGGCTAATTAGAGAGGAAGAATAGAAGAGGAAAAAATTAAAAACTTCAATAGAGAGTTTCGAACTTGTGACCTTATATAACTCATATAAACACATAACCAACTAAGCTAAATTTACTTTTGTGATTAAATATGGATGTTTTTCTTTAAAGTGCATTGCCAAACAAAGAAAAAATATGACAAATTTTCAACAAAGGCCATGAAAGTATCTTTTTTGTGGCAAATTAGCCACGAAAATATCTTTATTTGTGGCAATTTAGCCACGAAATTACTTTTGTTGCGGCGATTTAGCCACAAAAGTATCTTTTCTGTGGAAATTTATTAGCCACGAAAGTATTATTTATGGCAACTTAGCCACGAAAACGTTGGACTTATAGCCATTTTCCTGAAATGGCTAAAAAATTATTATATTTCGTAGACAGTCTGCCACAAATTTGATTTACTTGTGGCAATTTTCTTTGAAATTGCCACAAAATAATTTTTCGTAACAATTTTCATGGGAACTGTAAAAGTAAGCCACAAATTTTAACTTTCCGTGGCGAATTTCGTGGTCTAAGTGATGATCTGTTGTAGTGTTTCTTTTGCTGAAAACTACCTTAAATTTGTAGGTTTTTGCGAGAAATTACCTTTTATGTTTTTTTTTTTTGGCAAAACACTACCTTTACTTTTGCAAACCATTGCAAAACATTACCACTTGACAGACTCCCATCTCACGGTGTTAAATTTGTGCATTTGTTGATGTGTTTTGCCGAATTTACCCTCACTTTCCCACCTTCTCTTTCACCTATTGCCTTAACAACTCCTCCTTCCTCTTTATTTAGTGATCTCAACCATTTCATAGTGAAGTTCAAAGTCTCTCACCTCTCTGTAACGTCACTCTCATTCTCTACTCTTTGTAGCTCTATCTCTCTCTCCTCTCTCTCAACCCCTAATCTGTGATTTCTTCGATTTCTACCCAATTCGCACAAGAAAAAGACAAAAGGAAAATCACAATTCTATTTTGTGAGGAACCCTAAATTGAAAAGTACAATAATGGGGGAAAAAACTTACCTCTCACCTTATTATGTAGTAGACTTCAATGCTAAATTAGTTGGTCATAAAGCTTTTGGATAGATAATAGCAGAAGAGAGAGAATTGGAGAAGAAGAACCGAGTGAATACAACTATGGTGAAGGGAAGGAAAGAATTATCAAAGATGGGAGGGAAAATTATAAAGATGAAGATAATTTTGAGGGAAAAATTCTAATAGAGAGGGGGGTCATTAACTCAGTTAATAAGTGGGGGAAAAATAGACTTTTCGCAACCAAAGTTAACACCGTGAGATGAAAATCTGTCAAGTGGTACTCTTTTGTAATGATTTGTAAAAGTAAAGGTAGTTTTTTACGAAAATAAATATAAAAGGTAGTTCCCCACAAAAACCTACAAACTTAAGGTAGTTTTTGGCAAAAAAATCCTTTATTTTATTGTAAAGTAAAATGTAAACGTCTTTATGTATAAATAGGAACTTAATTTATTTCACTTTGGATATTTCCAAATAAATCTTATGATGGAATCATGAAATAATTATCGTACAAGTGTATTGATATGAACTTGTGCAATGCATATTTATGTACAGAAAGATTGTATAATTAAAAAATAGGAAAAATTTCAGTCCGGTGACCTGGGGTATAACGATATTTCACTTAGGTGACTCGAGATTTACATAATATCTATGAGGTGATCTCGTTCTCAAAGTTTGGTGCAAATCGTTTTTCCGATCAACGGAGTTATCAAAAGTCTATTTTACCCCTATTTATTTTTTGTGTTTTGGCTAAATTTAAGCACTACAAACCTAAAAAAAAAAAGGGGGAAAAATTAAAAATGCAAAAGGACATAAAAAAATTGGGCTAATAGAAGGGAATATTAAATTTGTCATTTTTTTATTTTAAATCCTTTGATGATAAATATAGTTAATGTTGAAGGGTAAAATGGTCATAGAAATTGATTTTTTACTTATTATATCTGAAATGGCTTGTCCACGTCAGCTTCCGATGACCGGAATTACACCGGAGGTCACCTAAGTGATAATAGTTTGAAAAGTAAGTCACCTCATAGATATTAGTAAAACCTCGAGTCACCTAAGTGAAATATCGCTATACTATCGGTCACCGGACTGAAATTTTCCCTAAAAAATATGCATCCATGTTTTGAACGCATATTTTATTGTTGCACTATATTTTGTTGTTTTCAGATTAATTATTTTTCTTTAAATTATTGTTACTAGAGAAAATGTGAATTAATATGAAATATACTCTAAAATTTGAAGAGTTATGAACGATAATAAATGGCCAAATCAATAGCTTGCTTGAATGTTTAAGTCAAAAGTTTAAAAAATAAATTCAACTAGAGTAATAATAACTTAGAATTTAGTTACAGCGCGTTGGCATAAACCTAGTAGAGAGAGATATATAGGAGTAATAATCTAATAATATTTGCTTAACCAGATCTCTAATATGGGATTTGTGGCTGATTGGCAATAATTAATATGTACTCAGATCACTATATTCAGCTACACTAATTATGTTTGAATTTTAAGATTGATTTCTGGGCATCTCTAAGGAGAGATTTATTAGATGTAAACCATATTAATAAACCTACCTTATTGTGACAAACCCATGAATCTCGAGTTTCTATAAACCACTTAAGACCCTTGAACCTATTCTATGAATCATTCGTTGAGATGGTGGACTCAATATATGAAGCTTTGAAGAGGTTTATATGATAGTAGAAATTTAGCTAGAAATAACTATAGTCCATCCATCCAAGCTCGATATAAATAAATATAAAGTTATTATAAAGAAGAGCAAAACCTAAGTTTATTATGCGGAAAACCGAGAATCGGGAGAAAAACCATGCACAACCACAAGATTTGCATCAATAAAATCCTAACCACAGAATACTAACAATACATATAGGGATTTAAGGTGCGAAAAACGAGAATAAATCAATGGTAAACACAAGATTTAACATGGAAAATTCAAGCGGAAAAAACCACGGAAGAATTGTTATCCAATCAATGACTAACAAAATCCTCATTCAAACCCGCACAATCCATCGTCTAGACCTTGTTTACATTGCACAATGCAAGGAACTCTTTGTGCTTACTCTCTCAAGAACACCAACAAGCTTCTTAAGACTCGGTCTTGAGAACACTAACAAGTACTCCCTCCATTCACTAATGAAGGTTACGCTTGACTTTTTGAGCCGTTTTTGACTCAAGTATACACTTCATATTTTTGGACAATAAAATCCCTAAATTTGACAAAAATATTCACTTGCATACCCTTCATGTATAAAGTGTCACAATTATCTTTTTTAAGGGTACTTGGGTAACTTTATCTCCCTCCAAAGTGGGGAGATGAATAGTGTCGCGTAACTTTCATTAGTGAATGGAGGAAGTAACAAATTTCCGAAGCATACCTAACCTGTAACCTAACAACATATATATAGGCGTAAGGGAAATCCTATCTCAAACATGACTAGAAAAATAACAAGATATAGGACTTTTACTAATTATAAAAAGATTACAATTGCAACTATTAGAAAACTCTGCCTAAACTAAACTTCCTAATACACTAACAATCAATTAGGAAAGTACATAGGCAAGATCTCCAACATAAAGCAGTTACCCGCCAAACGAATCGCCTTGTTACAAGTTGTGTAGCCCACAAACTAGATGTACATGTCGTGCACTGCCCCTGCCCCTCTCAACTCAAACCTTCGAGCCTGTCCATGTTGCACGACCATGTGCACACGGCCGTGCAACCCCCTTCGCAACTTCTTTGTAGTTCTTTGGCCTTATGCTATAGGTCCACGAACCACCCAGGACCCTAAGTGTAACACCCCAAGTTCCACATCGTAAGAATGTGAGTATTGTGAATGGTTTATAAGTGGTTTCAACCTTCAACTTAAACAACAAGTTCTTCCCCTTTTGGGCTTAAGAGGCTTCTTCTATGGGCCCATTTGGGGACTTTCCACCGTCGTGGGTTGTGTTGCGATGGTAGAATTGGGCTAGACTGTTACATTAAATCTAACCCATGTTGGGCTTACGAGGCCTAACAATAATACACCATTCACAATCATTACCACTCAATGTGTTCATTTTGGCGTCCCCTTCCATGTGTACAGGGTGCACTCCCCTCTTGGTGTCACTTAAGCTTCTCAACCCATTGCTTAAGAACAATGTTGTCTCTCCATGAGACCACAAAACAACAACCTATAAACCCTTTATTTATGAACCCCATTTCCATAATTCTCTCCGCCACTTCGGATTTGGAACTACAATTCTATTAGGATACTACTTTCCGATTATAATTACAACCAATAATAATATTCCTAAATATTATTCGAGCTAATTTATAGGAAATCACATATCACTAGGAAACTAACAACATTCTAAAAGATAACCACAAAGGTATAGCAAGTAGCCAAAGTTCTTCCGCAAGAAAAATTCTCGATAAAATGTGTTTGGATCGTAGTCTAGGCCAAATGTCTGCCCACGCGGCTTGGAAGTCTACTCGGATGAGCAACTCCATGCGAGAAGTTACTGGCTTTAGTATACACTGTGCCACGCCCGATAACAATGCTCTCGGCTCACCTATACTTGCTCATTCTTTCTCTAGCATCCCTAATTCATTATGAGCTCCTCTGGAACACGTCTCAACCTCTTCGGTACATTAGATATATGTGGGATGATCCTAACCTTTTAAAAGGGTGAGAGAGTAGTGGGTTTTGTTAGACTTTTCATTAAATATTCTTTTCTATTTTGGCCATGTAAAGGTTTTAGAAGAACGCCCAAAATGGATGATATAAAAGTTTTAGCGGAATAGTGGAAGTTGTTAGGAATTGGAGCATAAATTTATCCAAGTATGGAAATGGATCAAACACTGTCGAAGAAATCACGGAGAGAGCAGTCGCAGCATGGCCCGGGCAGGCTCGAGGGCCAAGACTCGTCCTTGGGCAAGAACGGAAGGCCTCCCGGGCGGGCGGGTCAAGCGCCCGGTCGGACGGTAATGTAGCAGGCCAAATACTCGGTTTTGCGAGTTGAGTTGTTTGAGGGATATTATTTCCATATCTTGTGCTATATCTTGTAGCCAATATTTTTTAGCATCTTTCCTAGTGTAATTAGACTACTTCCTAAGGTTGTTTAGTAAAGAAGGAATTCTATGTAATTAGGAAGGTTGCTTGGAGAAGGAGTTAGCTAAAAGGTAGTTTCCTAATTCTAGTGTGACTTAGATTAGGAAGGTGGTATGCTCCATGGAGACTCTATAAATATGGAGTTCTCGTTTGTAATTTAGGGTGTGCTAGCAAGCCATGTAGGGTGCTCGAGTTAGAGAGCGGGAAGCCCTTGGGGCTTGGGTTAGTCACCGGGGCGGTGATGGTATTCACCATGTTTGTACTACGTTAACTCTAGTACGGGGGTAACACATTGAGTGAGGTGGGTAGCATAACTATAGCCATGTGAGAGGCTTGAGAGCTTGTAACACTTGTAACCCTATAACATTGTTTACTCATATTGGATTCCATTTTAAGTCATGTGATCGATCCCTAATGAGTGCGTTATTTGAGTGGTTTTTCATGTTTATATGCACTCATTTGACCATATTTATAGTGATTGTCTCCATTGATTTGATGATTTTATGAATTAATTGGACTTGATGACTACTTTGGGGTATAGTTGTATTTGATGTATTTTTCAGGCCATTTGATACCCCAAGACTGATCATGGGCCTTGGTGAGATGATAATGAACGTATTTTAGAAGCCAAGGAGGCCCGAGTGAGAAAAGAGGATGAAAAGTTCGAGGAAAGAAGTAAAAGGGCACGTCCAAACGTCACCTGCCCGGGTGGAACCACGCTCAATGCCTCACCCGGGCGGGTCACGAGACAGAACGTGTCTGTTTGAGAGCATGCAGGGTGACCCGGGCGGGTGAATCCCAGTTCATTTCCCATCCGCCCTGGTGGGAGCTGTTACGTGCGCGTCAAGGCTTTGCGCGATTACTTAGTGCGGGATTTTATTAGTTTGTTTTAGGAAAGCTCTTGTAAGGCTTCTTAGCCACTTTAAAACCCTATATAAGGGCCTCTTGCTCAGTTTTAGAATTTAGAACTTTCATTAACAATTTTAATTGTTTTCTCGATTAATTTAGCCCTGAATTTCTCTCTCTACTCTATTAGCCCTAGTTCATTGTTGAAGCAAATTTTGACTCAAGATTTCATCTTTATTAATTCAGGTACTTACTTTCTTCTAATTTCATTGTTTTTGATTTATTCTTATTAATAGTTAATTAATTATGTTTGTTAGGGCTAGTTTTAATTATTCGTTTGTTCTTCCCATCATGAGTAGCTAATTTTCTAATTGTAGGGTTGATGTAGCTTAGCAGATAAATTGATTGAATGTTGGGATAAATTGTGGTTGCCATGCCATTGAGATCTATTGTACATGATTGTTAGATATTCTTGTTATTAATTTTTCTTGAAAAAGATTCATACTTTAAGTAAAGACGAGTAATATAAAATCGAAAGGGTAATATTAGTTGTTGGATTTCTATCACTTGCCTTGATTTGCTAATCAAGAGAATCGATGGGATTCGGTTCGGGTTACAACGATGGAAGGCATGGAAGAGGGTTTGATAGCTTTGACCTCAAAAGCTATAGAGCGAGCGATCTGTTAGTTTTGGCCTTAAAAACTATGCCATCGAAGCCATGGGTTTTGGTCTAGGTGGGAGTTGCAAAATATCAAGGTAATTCCGTGTTAAAAAGTTTTAATTTTGATATTTGTGGTACAAGTGTGATATGTCGACTATGGGTGTGTTTGAGGACAATTCCTAGTTTGTTCTTGCTCGTGGAACAATGAGAGGAAACGTTGGTGATTTCCTGACCAGGCATGCAACACGGGTAGGTAGTCGTTGAAACAGGATGATTAGAGCTTCTGGGTACTGCATGAAAAAAATACTATGCGCATAGTGGGCTTTGGAACGAAAATTGGGTTAAGGTTAAATTTTCGTGGTGCAGGGTGAAGCTGACACACGGGAGTGTGTGGAACTGAAGAAGACATGGTAGAAGGTGGAGTTTTTCGCTCAGGTGGGAGCGATTAGAAACTTGTTACTTCTTGGGGTTGTATTTGGAGTAAGTTCAAAATTGGGCCGAGCTTGGTGTGAAACTTGGTGATCTTCATGATGATTTGAAGACGGTGATGATGATGATCTTCATGGTGATTCGAAGATGTTCATGGTGGTCTTCATGTTAGATGGAATCGAGATGTGTGTTCTTGGTTCGGTACAATTTATCTCCAGGTGGGAGATCGTTAGGAATTAGAGTATAAATTTCTCCAAGTATGGAAATGGATCAAACAATGTCGAAGAAATCGCGGAGACAACAGTCGCAACATGGCCCGGGCGGGCGCGAGGGCCAAGACTCGTCCCTGGGCGAGAACTGAAGGCCGCCCAGGCGGGCGGTACTGTAGCAGGCCAAATACTCGGTTTTGCGAGTTGAGTTGTTTGAGGGATATTATTCCATATCTTGTGCTATATCTTTTAGCCAATATTTTTAACATGTTTCCTAATGTAATTAGACTACTTCCTAAGGTTGTTTAGAAAGGTATAGAATCTTTGTAATTTGGAAGGTTGCTTGGAGAAGGAGTTAGCTAAAAGGTAGTTTCCTAATTCTAGTAGGACTTAGATTAGGAAGGTGGTATACTCCATGGAGACTCTATAAATATAGAGTTCTCGTTTGTAATTGAGGGTGTGCTAGCAAGCTATGTAGGGTGCTCGGGTTAGAGAGCAGGAAGCCCTTGGGGCTTGGGTTAGTCAGCGGGGTGGTGAGGTATTTACCATGTTTGTACTACGTTAACTCTAGTAAGGGGGAAACACATTGAGTGAGGTGGGTAGCGTAGCTATAGCCATGTGAGAGGTTTGAGAGTTTGTAACGCTTGTAACCCTGTAACCTTGTTTACTCATAGTGGATTCTGTTTTGGGTCGTGTGATCGACCTCGTGGTTTTTCGACCGCTACTCGAGTTTCTACCTTAAATCTCTTGTGTCCTTTATTGTTCGTTGTTGTTTCTTCTTGAACGTAATTGTTACCTGTATTAATTCCGCTTCCAAATCCCTAAAAGAAGTATTATCATTCGATTCAACCAAATTTGTGCAACCGCAATAATCATGTGAAATAAAGTAGCACGACAGAGATCAAGTCCATCAACTAATCTCTATTTGGTCTAATTTGAGTTAGACTCTCTCTTTCTTTATTTAGTTATATAGAGAACTTTTTGCTACCCATTTGACAATAACTTTTTTAACCTTACGCCATTGACAACATTTCAAACAAGTTTCAAAAAATTCATGCATCCCGAATTGGAACAAGTCGATGTGTATAAAGTGGGTTAGAAAATATCAACAATAATTTGACAATAGTCATCATTAAGTCATGGTCATTGAAACTTTTAATTTACACCATTAAATTTAAGTAAATAAATCTTATTTGTCCATTTACTTTCAAGTATGACTGTTTTACTATCTCATTTATCAGTTTTGGTTGAACACAAAAACAAATTGTTGGTGATTTTTTTTTTTTTTTTTTTTACTTTGATTGCAACCAAAAACTATTTGGCATTGTTCCTATTTCAGGAGTAAGGTGTATAGGAAAGTTAAAAAAAAAAAAAAATGCCTCATTTATTACCTAAAACCACAAGGTACAGCGTGTGAATCCCATAAAAATAAAACTTTGTAGTGTTTTCTTCTGAATAAGTTAGCCATTCAACAAATTAAAAATAAAAATAAGTTATTAGTCATTAATGATAGTACAAGCAACAAAATGACAATTAGTGAAGTCTTTTTTCATATACCACTAGTCCACTATATTATATTGTTATTCGATTCAACCAAATTTGGTTATTTGATTCATATGCGCAACCATAAAAATCATTGGAAGTAAAGTAGCACGACAGAGATCAAGTCCATCAACTAATCTCAATTTCGTCTAATTTGAGTTAGACTTTCTCTCTTTCTTTATTTAGTTATATACAAAACTTTTTTGCTACCCATTTGACAATAACTTTTTTAACCTTACGCCATTGACAACATTACATTTCAAACAAGTTTCACAAAATTCATGCATCCCGAATTGGAACAAGTCGATGTGTATAAAGTGGGTTAGCAAACTTGAAGGAAAATTTAACAATAGCCATCACTATGGTGGCCATTGAAACATCTAATTAACACATTAGATTTAAGTGAATAAATTTTAGGGATAATTTCAGCCGGTGACCCGGGGTATAGCGATATTTCACTTAGGTGACTCGAGGTTAATATCTATGAGGTGACCTCCTTTTCAAAGTTTGGTGCAAATCATTTTTCCGATTGTCGGAGCTGTTAAAAGTCTATTTTTCCCCTATTTAACTTTTGTGTTTAGGCTGGATTTAAGCACTACAAACCTAAAAAAAAAAAAAAAAAAAAAAAAAATAATAAAAAAAAATTACAAATATAAAATGAGATAAAACAAAAATGGGCTAAAAAATAAGTTATATTTTTAACTCCAAAAAATAGGAGGGTATTAAATTTGCCATTTTTTCCTTTTTTAATCCCTTGATGATAAATGTAGTTAAAGTTGAAAGGGTAAAATGGTCATAAAAAATTGAAGTGTTACATATTATATTTGAAATAGCTAATCCACGTCAGCTACCGACGACCGGAACAACACTGGAGGTCACCTAAGTTATAATAGTTTGAAAAGTAGGTCACCTCATAGATATTAGGTAAACCTCAAGTCACCTAAGTGAAATATCGCTATGCCCAGGTCACCGGACTGAAATTTTTCCTAAATTTTATGCGTCTATTTACTTTCAAGTATGACTGTTTTACTTATCTCATTTATTAGGTTTAGTTAACACTTTGGTTCCAACCAAATTGAGGAGTATGTTTTTTTTTTTTTACTTTGATTGCAACCAAAAACTATTTGGATCCGACCAAATTGAGAATGCTTTTACGACCACCATTTAGCGGTGGACATGGAAAAATGCCCCTCAAAATAGGAATATTTAAAAAAAAATTAGGTTTATATACCATATTAGTTGCACGTTTAACGTCAAATAGAATTAGGTGCCATTGCATGCAGAAGAGATTAATTAACTAAGTTCCCATATTCAGAAAATTAAGGGCTTCATTTGTGCAAAGTTAACAATCATGTTAGAATAAATTAACAAGAAATCATGCTAAATGCTTGTTGAGCTAAATTTGTAATCGGTTGACCTATTTATTAGGATAGGTTGAATTGCTGATGAACTATGGCTTTGACTTGATTATTGTTAACAATGGTCTATGGCTTTGACTTATCCTTTAATTTAATCATCTAATATAAAAGCCTTTGACTTTGTTTCCTTTGAGTTGCCGAAACAAATTAGAAGTCCAAAACCAGAATGTACACCAATCAAAATGTAACCAAAGTCAAACCACATTTGTACTTTAATTTGTGGCATGATCATATGTATACTTTTGAAATAGTAAGTTGGTTTAGTTTAATTTAATCCTTCTAATAAGTGGCTCACTTAGTGGATAGAATATTATTTGCACATGAAGCTAATTTGGTTAGTAGCTTGAGGAGAGACATGATAAATATTAAAAGCTTATGGTTAGCAAGCTAAGTGTAACGCTATGTTGATTATGTTATCAAGATCTGATAATCGTGTTACGATCGCGTTATTTTTGTCTATTTCACATATTGAAAAAAATAAAAATAAGGTAGTCTATAGAAATCAAAAACTTAAATAAGTTATGAACTTAGCTAGTATAAATCAAAGAGAAGAAAGTTCTTCAATTGGATAAATGTTACTCATATACCATGTATGCTAACCACAATAATAGCCTTTCATCATATAGGTGATTCGATCATGAGCATTAATTGTCCGGTTGTTTTATGTTAACGTACATGAAATCATGAAAATTGATATCACCATTTATAAGAATCAAATCCTTTCATCAGTTTTACTTTAAAAAAGTGAGTTTCCATTTATCAATCCAATCTAT
>BSSO01007220.1:0-11170 GCA_030267885.1 Mesembryanthemum crystallinum | reverse complement strand
AAAATTCATCATAGATTCATAAAATATTACCAAAGATTCATATATAATTTTCATATAGTACAGATTCATAAGATTTAAACGCAGATTCATAGGGAGCACCTAGCTAGGTGCTCCTGAGAGCACCATTTACCTATTGAGTAGTAGGTGATGACGTGGCAGAGACAGTGTGGTTAGGCAAAGGGAAACTGTGCCTTGATACAACATCAACATTACCCCAATGGCTCCAAAGAGACTCCGGCTTAGATTGGGTAAGGAGGGGTCGGTTGTATGCAGCCTTATCCATGTGAGAACAGAGAGATTGTTTCTATTTGGCTCTTGATCCGACATGCAACAGCTATCAACATCTTCACAATAAATAAGAAGTACTGACAGCTTTATTAGCCATTTTTATTTAGGTCATTATACTCCAAAGTCCAAAGCCAAAAAGTAGTGAATCTTTTGGCTCTACCACAAAGTGGACAGGACTGTGCCTTCATTACTTTCCTCAATCTAGCATCACCTCACGAGGAGTTTGGTATTTGGGAATTGAAGTTCGGGAATTAATAAGTGGGAATGGCAGTTTATTTTAGGGAATGGGGATTCATTTAATAATTCACAATCCCTTGTTTGGTATATATGGGAAAAACTAGGGAATAAAATCTCAAACCCCTCCCCCGAGATCAAATTGGTGGAAATAGACCTAAATAATCCCATTTTTCATCACCTCTCTATTCTCCATCCCTTATACCATACAAATGATAAATGAGAATTTATCTAATAATTCTCATTCTCATCTCCTAACTACCACATACCAAACGCCCCATCAATATCCTCCTGCCCCATTACTTCCTTCCCTGTCGTTCTTTGCTCTCTCTCTCTCTCTCTCTCTCTCTCTCTCTCTCTTCCACCTCATCAATTGTTAAGGCGATTGTTGAGACAAGCTGAGTTAGAACAGAGCTACGAGAAGGGCTACGAAGCAATGAAGATTATAAGTGAACCAGTAAAGGTAAGTTATTTATTGATTTTTTTGCTAAAGAACTTTGAAATAATCAGTGAGTATATTGCAATGTAGTTTGGATAATTAATGGTGAGATTTGCGTATTATCGAAAGTTTTGAAACTTTTGCAAAGAAAAGAGAGACGATTAGGAGAGAAGGGATAGGGTGAAGAGAGATGCAGATTGAAAGAGGAATAAGAGATTTAGGGATTTCAATCTTTGGGATACATGGGAGGAAAACACCTTCCCCTTTAAGACGAAAAAACCCACGTGCAACTCATTCCTCATTGTGGGCAGACTCACTACTGGAACACTGAGTGAAACTTGGGACTATTGGGAAAATTTTCGTGAGTTGGGATAATAATTGTACACACCCCAAAGTTGGGATCATTTATAGCAAATTTTCCTATTTATAATGTATAATCGATTATACATTAGAGGGACAATTGTTTTGTGGGAATTAGGAGGATATGTGAAGTGCCCAAAGTGAGATCGAGTTTTATTGTGCTCATTTTAGCGTACTAATCAATTCAATTAGTTTTAGTTGAAATGAACATACTTCAATGTGAGATTTTATGAGAGGTTTGTAGATAAGATACCTCAAAAGACATCATTCTCATCAAGACAAACTAAAAAAAATCCCAACTTTGTACAAACCAGTTTGGCTTGAGAAAGCTGATTTTCGAAATGATGAGGCAAAAGGCAAAAATCTCTTGGAGGTTTGTAGCATAGGAAAATAGGGGTTTGTAAAAGTGGAGTTTTAGAGTTGATGAGCTAAATTAATAAAATCTCTAGGAGGTTTCTAGAATTGAAGTTGCCATAAGTCTTTTTATTTTGATGCACCGAATCTTTGTCTAGTCTCATCATATTGTGAATGTGATTATTAAGAAATGGAGTATAACCAAATAAGTAGTTCTAGTTTTTATTTACCATGTGTTTGTTTCATTGATGGTTCGGATGGAAGAATTGATAGTAGACGATTTATAATCAATTGATAATTACACTTTTGTATGTTATAAGGTAAATTGTTAACCCCAAAAAAAGTCTTAATTTGGCCTCTGTATAATGTTGAGACAAAAAATATGTTACTTTTAATTATCAAGTACAAGTTAAGAGACGAATATGACTAATTAAATCATGGGTCTATATATGCTAGAGGACAGTCACATTTGAATTTTTGACTTATTTTTGGGTTAAGTATATCCATTTTTGCCCTCATGTTACACTTAACAAATACTCAACCCATGAACATTCTTCACCAACATAATATTAAATCACTAAGAGTCACATTTGAACATACTTCAATGCAAGTAACTACTTTTTCTTTTTTTCAAAGTAAGAATGAGCCTTGCTCCAACTCATCTTGAATCAAACAAGAGTTTATGAACAAGTGAAACCCCCCACTTTCCTCATCCAACTTCGTAACTATAAGGTTGAAATCCAATTGTTATTAGCCCTCTCGAATACTTCACAACAAAATAAAATGGGATTCCAAAATCATGGGTTTAATAACAAGAAGTTGAACATGAGACCACAAACTCTAAGTTAGTATATTACTAAATGGTTATTACTTTAAAACATAAAGAAGCCCCCGACGTTGAAAATGTGTTATCTAGACTCCTAACATTTCATTTTTGGCCGTGTAAACCCATATGTAGTCGGAAATAAGGTAAAATCAACTAATGGGACAGAAAAAAAGAACTTAATTGACTACAATAAGTCCACCATCTCTATCCCAACAAACGAAGTAAACATTAGTTCAGGCAATATAATGTTTGTAGTTTCATTCTTCACCAAACAGTGCATCAGTCACCTGAGTATTAGGGACAATAAAACAATCCAACACACCATGAACAAACTAACACAACAAAGCTTCACAAGTTTTAGTTCACCTTTTGGTGATTTAACTATTAATGTCATTATCCTGTTCCTTTTCAGCATCAAAGAACTTCAGAGAGACGCAATAATTCTTAGACTCCTGAAGTGCTTATGGTTGTACCCGCTTCATTTTCTAGGCACCAGGAGCATCAGATCCTGCAGAATACATGAAAGAATAGATTAGCATCCCCTCATGAGCTGATGCATGGTAGTTTCTGCATTATTCACTAGCAACTGATATATCAAGTCATAAAATAATCCAAGAAGATGTAAGCGTATGTTTGAAACATATATAGAGGATACCCGCCATACCCCCAATGCAACATGGATCAAAATTGAAATAATTGGTCTCAGACTATGACTTCCTTACTCTTTCAAGTAACAGACTTACTATCTTTTAACTAATGAAAAAAACGCGAGTTCGATTTTTGTGAATGGAGAAATTGCTTGTTGGTAACAAATTACCCCTTTCTGGCCCAACCCGATGCAAACAAGATTAGTACTTATCCAAAGGGTAAATAAAAAAACTGAAAGAAAAAGGTGGGGCTGTGGGAAGAAAGATTGCCCTCTTTCAAGGTTATTGCATAAACATCCCAGTAAAAGTGGGGCATTAAGGGCGTGGAGGGACAGTAAATGGAAGGAAGGGGTGGTCCTTATAAGAGTTAAGAACATATTTTGAGGTGACGAGGATGGATGAGGGAGAGAGGTGCTCTGCATTGAAAATGGGACTTGTCATATATAATGTATAGCATACAACTAGAAATCTAGATGAAGAAGAGGTCGACAGCACTTGCCACCAAAAAGGGGTAAAATGAGATGCCAAAAGGGGCCATGAGCTTCTTGGACATGATTCTGCTGCAGTACTACGTATCAATAGGATAATTAGTAAAGATTATTAAGGGGTGAGGGTTGTTTTATGAGGCTGGACATAGTTTCTTGTTTCTGTACGAGTCTTGAAGCAACACTATTTTATCTGCGTTTTTCCCTTTCTTTAATTACTAATAAATTCCCAATTATTCGGATAAAAAAAGGTGAGGCTTATATCAAGACAAAGGGAACAAAACATTAGTCTGCATTGCATGAATCATTCATTGAAGGGGGGAAGACATCTAGGGAAATAACATTGAATTTTCTTATAATTTCAACCGAAGACAAGTAAAGTTTTGTTAGGTAGCTAACTACCGGCATAAACATGATAGAAATTCCCTGATTCAAGACAATCATTTTCTAAGAAATTTTTGCATTTGACCCCATCCAGTAACTTGAAGCTTGATTTTGGTTAAATTCCACAATCTTTCTAAGGTAATTGATGAAGTATTCTCAAAAAAATTCTCAAACAGCAATACCAAATATGATAGATGACTAATACGAGACACTTTTTTTTTTACTTTCCTCTTAGTCTTCGAACTACCATGGCAACTTCATAATGCTCAACAAGTTTTCTTGGGGGTGGGGTATTTGACGAAGGGTCTAAACTCAAAGATATCTCAACATCAGAGTCGCATTGATAATTTGAATTTAAATACAGCAAAACTAAACTGTGACGTTGATATGTTATAGGCAGATTAAGAACATCCTCTTTTTCTTCCAATTGTTGCAGCAAATATTTTTGAAGATGTTGATTGAGGATGCCATACATGAAGGGACTGAGATGCAGTTAACATTTATATTTTCTTCAAGTACCACTACTTCCAATCTGTAGAAAACAAGCTGATAAATGTAACTATTAAGAATACCTGAGACATCGGCATGAGTCCTTTCAAGCTGCATAATCACTGGGCCATCTGGAAGCTTCCTGTAAAATCTCACTTTAACACAAGCTTGCTGTTAGCCTGTTAGTTCAACATGCAACCTGAGCTGATAGAAAGTAATATGGCATGCCCATAACATAAAACTCTTATTGTGGAAACAAACATTTAATTGCAGACAAGAAAAATTATGCAAGACTATAAAACTATATTGATTGATTCTTTTCTAGAGAGAGAAAAAATAAAGGGCACGGATAATGCCAAGGAAAAAAAGCCACTTCCTAGGACATTCTGTGTTTTTGCCCTTTATACTCATCAAAATTTATAGAAAAACGAGCACAGTTTGATATCTTACAGGTATCACCAGCCATCCAAACCTTTTCGTGAATACATTTTCTAATGCCATCGAGCACATACTTGCGGCTTCTGTTATTAAGCCACCAGCGTAATGTAAATTCCCATTGCAGCCCATCTGTATCTTCAACAGGAAAAGGCACTCTTTGTAGTCCAGGAACTTCGAGGAAATATTTCTGCAACAGTGTCACTTTTATTGAGTATTTTGCATAACACAAACAAGTTGGAAATTATATAATGTAAGCAGTATATGCATGATCTCCTCGTCCAAATTCATGGATTTGCATCTACATTCTCATCAGATAATACAGATTACATATAAATAATAAGCCTCCACAAAATCCTCAATTTTAGAATAAATACTTCCCAGTTCTATGCGAAGAGAATTAGTACCAAAACTATGTGGCTAAGATAAAAGATAGGTAAGTAAGCATAGAAGAGGGGGGGGGGGGGTACAGAGCTAGTTATGCTACAGCTAGTATCAAATGGTGCTTGGAACCATTATATAATGTCCAATTAATGGCTTCTTAAAATGTCATAACAGCAACAACTAGGGCCAAACATACCTCTGCAAAGTCTTTTGGCAGCAAAACGCGTCCTGCCTTCGGGTCACAATCGGAAGGTGTCAATATCTTCTCAAACATGAAAAGAAGACCAGATTCCGGCCTAAATAAACAGGTAAGGAAATTAATTTTTTTTTAAGATAAGGAAAATAATTATATTAAAAGCAAAAGAAAGTAAGTGGAGGACAAGATGTCCTCAATACAATAACATCAGTATAACAAGGCCCTCCAATCCCTCTTTACATCAGTCAAAAGGATTCCTGAAAATATCCTATGGGCAAAAACCCACAAAGAAGCCATAGAAACTATCTTATCCCAGACCGAATCCACCGGCACATATTCGACCGCAAAACACTCGGTTATTCCTCTCGAGCCAAATACACAAAACCAGGGCAAACGTAGCACAACACCAAAGCACCTTCCCTTCTTTCCGCATCCCAAACCCTCCGAATCTGATCTGGAACATCTGCAACAGATCAGCTGGCAGCCCCAACATTCCCCCAAAATACCAAAAAGGTGCTGCCACACCAGCCAGGTATAGGGGCAATGCAGAAAGAGATGCTCATTTGTCTCTGAGTTCCCTAACACAGAACACAAAAAGGTGACAACAGCTTGTATGGTCTCCTCCTTTGCCTCAGATTGTTGGTGTTAACTCTATTAAGCACTGCAGTCCACAGGAAAGTGTGCACCTTAAGTGGTACTTTGGCACCCCAAATAACGGAATTAAGAGGAAAGAGAGGGTCACCCGGGATAGAAGTCAAGTACTGGAAAAAAGACTTACAACGAGAAAATCCTTGTGTTGTTAGATCCACACCTAGAATCCGACCCAGCGAAATAAGAGAAGGAGTCGAGCAGCGGGAGAAGCTCAGAAAGCTCATCCAACTCCCTCCCAAGGACACCTCTCGTGAAATGAAAGTTCCACGAGAGTGAGGACTCGCCAACTGTGTAGAAGTGAGTAATGGGCATATGATGGAAAGCAGAGAGGCTATAAAGACAAGGGAAAGAAACTGAGAAGGGAACCTCACCATGCCAAGAGTCCTCCCAAAACCGAACCCTATCCCCTCGGCTAATTTTGAAGCTGACCAAAGGGATGAAAGAAGGGTAAATCTGTGAGATGAACATCCAGGGGCTGGCCAAAGTTACCCCACCACTAGCAAATACATATCAGCCATTTGGTAGAAGACCATATCAGCTTCGAATGACCTTGTGCCAGAGAGAATCAGGTTCCAAGGGGAAACGCCAAAGCCACTTACCAGCTAGTGAAATGTTTGTAGACACCAAATTACCAAGACCCAGTCCCCCCATTTCCTTAGACTTACACAGGCCACTAAGTGATCCCTAGTCATCTCACCTGTACCCAACCAAAGGAAGTCACACATGATCCTCTCCAACCTCCGTACCACCCGCTTAGGAACCCTAAATATAGACAAGAAGTACAATGGGATAGAAGCCAAGCAAGACTAAATAAGGGTGATATGCCCCCCAAAGGAGAAATAATCCCCTTTCCAACTGTCTAGACGCTTACTCACCTTCTCAACAACTGCATCACAAAAGACAACCAAACTCGGATTACCGCCCAACGGAACCCCTAAGTAGGTAATAGGCCACTCAAGAATAGAGCAACCACCAAGCGCGGCAAACTGTGTCAAGCGGGAGTGATCAACATTAATCCCAGCTAGCCCACTCTTAGATAAGTTCACCTTAAGACCAGATACGGACTCAAAAGCCTTAATAATAGTTAGCACATGTTGAAAAGAGATAAGGTCATCCTCCAGGAAGAAGATAATGTCATCAACAAACTGGAGAATAGGGACTGATATCGACTCCCTCCTTACCCGGATCCCCTTAACGAGACCCCTCTCAACACCCCTAAGAACTATCCTGGTCACAACATCTGCCATTAAGGTGAAAAGGAATGGCGAAACCCCTCGAGAGGCACTAAACCGACTCCTAGGACGTCCATTAATCATGATAGAGGAGGAGGAAGTATTAAAACACCCCATGATCCACCAACGCCATTGAAGGGGAAAGCTCTTTCGTTACATCACCTTATCTAAGAAGCCCTAGCTAATCCTATCATAAGCTTTCTCAAAATCGAGCTTAACCACTAAACCCCGCCCACCAGAACACTTAACATCCTCAACCAATTCATTGGCAACCACAACAGCATCAAGGATCTGCCAACCCTCAACAAAAGCACTCTGACAGGAAGAAATAGTACCCCCTATAACCTGGCTTAACTTGTTAGCTAACACCTTAGTGATAATCTTATACATGTTGGTGACTAGGCTAATAGGTCTAAAGTCCTTAACCTTTAAGGACCGATCTTTCTGAGGGATCAAAGTAATGACAGTGGAGTTGATGCTCCTACAAAGCACCCTTGACTCATAGAACTCATCGAACACCCTAGTGAGGTCATCCTTGATAGTATCCCAACAACGATGATAAAAAGCCATCGTGAATCCATCTGGACCTGGAGACTTATCCCCCTCCATGTCACATACCGCTCCGCGGATCTCCTCCATCTCAAAGCGACATTCTAACCACTCCGCATCTTCCCCACTAATGAAACTAAATTTGTTCATATATATCAGTAAAAAAAGCAGATAATTCAGGAAGTTGCTTGTCAAACTGACTATAGTAGAGCCAGATTGTTGTTTAAATGTAACACATGTCAGTCTGTTTTTTTTAGACGACAGCTTGTCCTCTAGGCCCTAATGCTGTCTATTTGTTTCTCTTCAAATAGACTTTATCTAATAACATATAACTATATGTCAGATATTATATATAGACCACAAAAAGATGAGGACATTTCTGTTTTGAAGGGAAGAAAAGTTTGAGATATTGATATGACAGATACTTTTGTGATGTTTCCGAGTTCCCTTCGACCATTGCATAATCTGGATTCTGACGATCATTATAAACGGACTTTGCTCTGCCAGGATCTGTCAAAAGTTCTCCTGCAGGAAAGGAGTAAGGTTCAACAACAAACTCATCACCCTTCTTCAATGTAGATAATATTCACCAAGAAAGTACAAACTACTGGAAAGTTGCCTCGTCACTTGCAAGATTCAAAGATTTTATCCTCTATCTGATACATAGGGTCAGAATTCAGAAGCCTTTGATCTGCATATGCACATATTCATACAACTTAGCTTGTAATGTTGATTTAGGAGGGTGCTTACCAGTGTCAGTCTCAGTAGAACTGCTGTTGTCCTCCAGCTGAAAGCAATCCTTGAGATTTGGGACAGAAGAGGAAGCTCCAATATTTGGTACCTAAAAGTTTATGATTTATAAACCAATCAAATAAAGCCGCTACTATTCTGGGCAAGAATGCCAGGAAATCAATCACTAGTTTTCTTCTTTCAGACAAAAAAGGAAATTTCACTGATCAAGAAAGAATATATCAAACAGAAGGTAACTAAACTCCCAACGTTTCAGTCATGCTGAAAACACGACAAAGAAGACACTTTAGAAACATAACTAGAGAAAACCTGCAAGAGGCAAGAAATAACATTGTATACTCTACTCCCATAAAAATCCCTCAAGTAACATCTGCTTTCTACAGAGTTCCGTTGTATCTCCCAACTAGATTCCCCATATTGTAACAGGCACAACCTCGATCAATATAGCACATATCCATGCGATCCTCCCCTCCTTGGAAGTTATAGCACCCACAACTAAGGCTGTAACGAGCCGGTGCATTCGTGAGCAGCTCGCAAACATACTCGGCCAAAGCTCGCTCTATAATAAACGAGTCGAGCACGAGAACCAATCAGATACTCGTTTAATAAACGAGCCAAGCATGAGCAGCACACTGCTTGGCTCGTTTGTATTTATGTTTTAATATGTATAAAACTATAAACGAGCTAGTGCACTCGCGAGTGGCTCGTGTCATACTCGGTCAAAGCTTGCTCGATAATAAACGAGCCGGGCACGAGTACTAATATGATGCTCGATTAACAAACAAGCCGGCTCGGCTTAGCTCGTTTACAACCGAACCCGCATCCTCTATAAATTTATGCAGAAACATTCCACAATTATCTCTGCCAATTCCATGAGTCGTTAACTTTTGGACACACCAAGCGTCGACCACAAGTGCCATATAAGTCTGACCTAATATGTCAAGCGAACACCGCTGCTAAAGCACTAAACATGAATATGTGGTGATAATCCCCAGAAAGGCCCCCTCTCTTTCACAACAGTTAATCAGTGTTGATTTTATCAAGGACAATAGTCTTGGAAAAAGCTTGGCCATTACAAGGCTATGAGTTCTCAAGTGTAAATAGCATATGAAGACTCCAACTTCTCATACTACATTCAACTTTCAGCAGCACAAGTTCATTTGTGTCCCTCATTCCCAAACCCAAAGGCAAGATTGCTAAACTCTTTATGTTTGAACATAAGATCTCATTTCTTAAATAGACACAATGACAATAAGATGGAAACCTAAACCTGATAAGAAGATTGCTAGTACGTTTTAGAATATATATGTATTTGTTATGTGCAGAGGATTTTTTCTTGATAGATGTCAGAGCTTCTTTTATTGCCCAATGAGAATACTATCAAAAATGGATAGAGAAAGCCACCACTCTAAAGGACTCTACTTATCAAACCAGTTCCTATTTATGAAACATCTAACCACAAACCTATTAATGTGATGATATCATCGATATGTGAACCTGTTACAATAAGAAATCTTAATCTAACAGCTTTCAAATGACATTGCATGTCCTGAAACAAATAAGATAGAAAAGATAAAAGCATTCATATAAAATATGAGCTTGAATCAATGAATATATTAAATTCTGCAAAGATCTTATTTAATATCTAACCAACATGAGCGAAACTAATATTAACTGATGGATGACTAAAAAGTAAGAAGTAAGCACGCTTCTTAACATATATAGCATCTTGAATGGGAAAGATATGCCACAAAAAACTTCCGCAATTGGATAAAGCAACAGACCGGTCCATGTTATAGCGTGATTTTAATGCCATAATTGCATGACAGCTTTTCTTGTAAATGCAAGCCAATAACTGTTACACAACAACCGACATTTGTTTTCATGAGAAGTACTTATAAATTTTCATTTATATCATGAGAATGGCCAGAGACCCAATATAGCCAAAGCAATTTCCTCAAATAAAAATTTGGCTGGCATAAAGAAAAAGTGAATCAAGAATTCTAAGCCCTGAAATTGAGGAGATCAAGATCTCGCTAAACGAAATGGTTGCATTATAAAAAGTTGCTATGCAGTAGTAGCACTGATAATATGACAATAAAATGGAGGTGACAAACGAGAGGATTACATAGCATATTCTTGGGAGAGGCAACGCAGTCTGCTTTGGCGTGACTCCTATGTTACAAATTTCAAAAAGGTTTTTTTGTCAATGCCACATCATCAACACAAAACCCTCTTGTATAACCCTCTCGCTCCTTTTTTTTTTACAAACAGCTAAGAGCATTTTTGTCAAGGTCCATAATCCAACCACATTGTTTTTATGTGTTCATCCCCAATAAGATTGTTCCAACCCTTTTCTTTTTACAAAAATATAGTATAACTTATTTGATTTTAATAAAAATATTTGGATAATAATATAGTTATTGTTATAGACAAATAATTCATTCAATTTCAGATACAAATTTAT
>BSSO01007219.1:0-10000 GCA_030267885.1 Mesembryanthemum crystallinum | reverse complement strand
TTTTGCTTTGTAGTTTCTTTCAATTTGAATCTTCTTGTCAATTTTGATCATCTTGAGTTTGCTAAAAACTTAGGGTTAGAATGGTTACTTCTCAATAGCATTATCCAAATTTCTTGGTTATTTGATGATCCTTATCTGTGGTGGTCTTGAATTTCCGTAGTTACGACAACTAGCCAAGCCATTACGGCTCTGAAGATGCTGAGAGAAAACAAGGACCACTTCGACCTTGTTATTAGCGATGTACACATGCCGGACATGGATGGCTTTAAGCTGCTCGAGCTTGTGGGGCTTGAAATGGACCTTCCTGTCATAAGTAAGCTGGGAAAATCACTTCCATACTTTTTCTTTGATTACACTTCCTTTCTTTCAGTGCATCATCTACTTCTAGAATTATAAATTTTGGGATGTTTTAAGTTCACTGTCTTTACTGTCTATGCATTTAATGAGCAGCTCCATAAATGATAAAACACTAATTCAGTTGGTTCTTTTGAGTTTTGAGCTTTCTTAGTATTAGTGCAAATTCACATAGGACAGTCATTGTGAAATAGCGGGAGTAGTAGCTGAGGTAGAGATCGGATGTCTAATACAGGCTGAGCAAGCTTGGCCATGCACGGCTTTGAACTCAATTCAATTATTTTCACACAATATGTTTTTAGTGGCGATTTAGCATTTATAGGCTTGCACAACCTGTTCATAATGCAAAAGATGTCAATTAGTTGGTTATATTTGGGAAGTTACGTTGCATACCTGTTAGTGAAAATCTCTTACGGAAGTTGAAAATAAATGCTAGATTTTTTTGAGTCTTTTTTCCCTAACATTCTTATTCAAGCAAATTCCAGTTGGGATTGATGAGATCCTTGGAAGATGGGTTTTTACCTTATTTTCTTGTGTTAAAGCGTGTATCTTTGATCTCTATAGTGTTGTCTGCAAATGGTGACACAAAGCTGGTAATGAAGGGGATTACCCATGGAGCTTGCGATTACTTGGTGAAGCCTGTCAGGATGGAGGAGCTGAAGAATATCTGGCAGCATGTAATTAGGAGAAAGAAGTCTGATTCAAGAGACCAGAACAGTTCCAACAGCCAGGACAAGATTTCTGGTGAGAGAAATGGGATAGGAAGTGCAAACTCTGATTCGGACGCAAAGCTCAGTAAGAAGCGGAAGGATCAAAATGTGGATGACGACGACGATGATGATGAACAAGATGAGAATGAAAATGAGGACCCATCTGCTCAAAAGAGACCTCGTGTTGTTTGGTCTGTGGAGTTGCACCGCAAATTTGTTGCAGCTGTTAATCAGTTGGGGCTTGAGAGTATGTTCTGTTCTCTATCATTCTCTATTTTGCAGAATATATTATAGTTTCCTTGTGGTGTTTTAATGGATTTCGGACTTACATAAATGGGTTTTCCAAGGGTCTTGAAAAGATGTGCTGAATTTGGAGTTGGTTGCTGATTAAATAGGTGTTCTTACACAATAGTCATCAGTCCAAACATCTAGTTGCTTGATTTTTGCTTGGTTTCATCATATTATCAAATTGGGCCGGGTATCATTGTCGCAGAACATTGTTCACCAAGTTGACGGTTAAGAAACAACTTTGGAATCCCTAGGAACCAAGAGATGCTCTAAAGGTTAGGAGTATCGTCCCCTCAATTGAGGTTGAGGGTTCAATTTCTATCCGCATGTGTGTCTCCACTAAAAACCAAAAGAAACAAAAATGTAATGTTATAGACCAGAGATATATGTAGCTTATTTTCAAAAAATAATGTGTACATACCCACATCTAGTGGAATGATATACCTTTACATGTTTTATATACATGTTTTCTCTTCATGTATGGACCTGTCGATGCATGAAAGCCCATCATATTTACGCTACTTATGTTCTCTCTCTTACAAGAAGAGGCTGTTCCAAAGAAGATACTGGAGCTAATGAATGTCGAAAAGCTTACCAGAGAAAATGTGGCGAGCCATCTCCAGGCAAATTCCTCCACTATCATTCTTCCATAGCCTAAATTAACCTTGTTTGATGGCTTGGAATTTACGTTCTCAACTTTTGATTTGCAGAAATATAGGCTGTATTTGAAGAGAATCAGCTCCGTGGCTAACCAGCAAGCAAATATGGTTGCTGCCTTAGGTGGTCCAGATTATCTCCGGATGAACTCCGTGAATTACCACAACTTCAACAGCTCTCCACAGTTTCAGAACAATGCTTTGAGATCCATTCCTCCTGCTGGTGTCCTTGGCAGGCTGAACAGTCCATCTGGGCCGGGCCTTCATGGGCTCCCACCTTATGGCATGGTTCAGTTGGGCCATGGCCCAATCCCTAGGTGCTCCATGACTGAGACCACAAAGTTCCAGCCCAGCTTGAATGATCAGACTGGGACTGTACTCCAAGGCATGCCGACATCTTTGGAATTTGATCAACTCCAACACAAAAATACTGGTGTTTGTGGCTCAAGCAATTCTCTTCTTGGTCTTCCGAATAGTTCATTGACAATGCAAGGGCGTTCTCAAGAACGACAAAGTTATGGGATCAACTCAGACTCTTCTACTCCTAATTTGCTCGATCGTAGTAGATGTAATGGCAATTGGCCTACTGCTGTTCCGTCACAGCCAACCTCTATTACCTCCGTGGAGAATATGGTACATGATGTTTCGATCAACATTCCCGTGCAAAGTCGTTCACAGGATACGAGAGTGGATCCACAAAACCAAGCAGGTTTGATCGGTGATAATAATTTGGTGCACAACATGGGTTACTCATCGAAACAA
This sequence comes from Mesembryanthemum crystallinum, assembly GCA_030267885.1. Classification (NCBI taxonomy): domain Eukaryota; kingdom Viridiplantae; phylum Streptophyta; class Magnoliopsida; order Caryophyllales; family Aizoaceae; genus Mesembryanthemum; species Mesembryanthemum crystallinum. The sequence goes on along the minus strand of BSSO01007219.1, from coordinate 7,230 downwards.
GCTTGGGATGAGCACAAGCTGGATTTACTTAACCATGCAGATTTTCTAAATGGGTCGGTAAACTCTTCAATGGGTATTCAAGGCCCGTACTCATGTGCCCAGGTTATGGATCCAAAGAGTACGAGCTCCATTTTGCATAGAAATATGGAGTTTGGTTCAATGGGACAACCAAGATTTGATTCTTTAGCCACAGAACAGAACCAGATGCTTGGGAATTCTGGAGGAGGCTTAGCGATGAAATTGAAGCAAGGGCAGTTCTTGGAACCGGGCAGGCCTTTAGGCAATTATCCTGATAATGGCGCTGGCTCCTTGGAAGATGTCGTGACTTCCGTGTTTAAGCGGGTATGATCACTTTTCTTCCTTGTACAGCTATCTGCTTTTTTTTGAGCTGGTTTTACATCCTCAATTATCCTGAGTTGTGACACTTCATCATCACCAGAGTCCAAAATCTTTATATGTTGATGATTGTTCCTAATTCTAATCGGTCTGGTGAATCCTAGGTTGCCTGGCCAGTTGATTTATGAAGCATGGTTGATGTGGTACCGTCACTCAAAAGTCATTGTTTATATTTGACATTTAACCATTGAATGATTTCGTGCTAGTTACTATAGTTACTACAATAATCATTAGATATTTATAGCGCTGGAGCAAAGCTTTCTTGCAAGTTTCTGGTTAACTTACTAAATGTCAAGCGTGAAAAGTTGGCTTCTTTTATGCCTTTGAGCATTTAAGTGACTCCGTTTTGGTTATGTATGTGATTCAGGAACAAGATGGAAACATCGACGAATGGAGATTCGGGATGTGATCAGAATTGAGAACCATGCATTTGAAATTCCCGGTTAACTGAGTGAGCATCGTGAAACGATGGTACTACACAGGGCCAATGCACAGCCAATTTGGGAGCAACCTGTCATCTGTAATTTATGAAACAATTTGTGTCCATCTTGTAGGCTTATTGGGACTTTTTTTTGAATAAAATGTGCTATGGTACTTCACAATCTTACCTATTACTACTCTACAGTCAAATTGTATATCCACATTAACTTCCAGTGCTCATTTTACTTGTGCCAACATTCAATTGAATCTGGGAAATTTGGAATGGGGAAAGAGGGTCTCAAGTATGGACGTTAGTCCGGGCATTGGTCATATTTGGTCTACATTGAAGTGTTCAAGGGCCGAACACTGAAGGCGACCGGATAAGAACCTGGCTAATGTTGGGTCTAGTTTGGTGTTAATTTTTTGGTCTAAGTTGAAGTGTTCAAGGGCTAAGCACCGATAGGGTAAGAATTGGCTAACGCGGTTTGATTTAAGGATTAGGCCACTTGCTGTTGTTGAAACCCAGTTGCCTTCTCACTTGCAGCAACTATAGTAGTCATTGTTGCAATGTGAATTGTACAACGATAAGATGAGTTAAACTTTTAACCTCAATCAAGGCTGATATAGTAGAAAGTGTAAGATGTTCTAATCTATTAGAATGATGATGCTTTTTTTGACAAAAAAAAAAAAAAAAAAAAGAAAGTTGATCATTCTGGGATTATGTAATTACTGGTCTAATTTAAAGTGCTTAAATATTGATCTTAATTATACCTTGCATCAAGAAGAAAGAGTAAATAACATGAAGTGAGATATCTCATTTGAAAACATCATGTCATTTGAAATTAGCTTTCAACAATAATACAATAATCTCATTTGATCAAATCACTCTCAACAATATTACTAATTTACTATAGGAAAAATAGTAATGCCACCCTACATCAGCTTTTGATGAGGGGGTTAAAGTTAAAGCTAATATCCTAAATCACCCAAACACATAAATGGTGCTATTTGGAATGTTAGGCCAAAATGATACACAAATTATATCACCAAAATAGTAAGTTACTAGTATATGATTTTTAAGTCAAATTGAGGAAATAATGAGAGAATGCACTGAGGATTTGTGGTGATAACCCAATTCTCACATCAATGCCCTTATCTTCCTTAGGATTTTGCAAGAAGTATGCAACTTCTGGGACAGGAGGGGCCAAAGGGCAGACACAGATAGCATGTTGCATGAAATTGACCTTATGGTAAGGCATCCTTGTCCAGTCAGACACCATGGTTAGCTCCCTAAGGGGAGGAAGGGCGGCCCCGGACCCCTCGAGTGCCTCGAGATACGTGCCAACGTAGTTGTTGTCGATGGAGTTCTTGGCCGCCTTGATCTTGTTGACAAGGGTTTTGTAGCTGGCGCCCTCGAGTTCTCCGGCTGTGAGGGCTACCGAGGCTAGGACATAGGCATTGCCACTGAAGGCTTGGGAGAGTTGAGGTACAAGTCTGGTCCTTGTGTCTACCGAAAATTGGAGGCATACCATTTTGTCTCTCCTTAGTCCTAATGCTTTGGTTCTTGCCTGCATTACATTAGCAAAAAAAAACATGTCATTTTGGATGATTGTGGGTAATAAAGATCTTGATTTCAAAAGAACATGTATACAAAAATAATTCAATGTGATCGTCAGAAAATACTTCAGTTTACCCTAAATTACTTGGAACTATGCATGCATGGCTATGTTCAATTCAGCTAAAAGATACTATATAACTGATTGAATTGAACTGAATGAATAATGATATGTTATGTCTCATGATGCAATAGTGAAACTGAAAACATAGATGAAGATAAAAATCACCATACTAATGATCTAATTGAATTTGTTACCTTCCACAAGTGTGCTGTGACAATCTCAAAGGAAGAACACCCCACTGCAGAGTTATTGCCTAGGCCATTAACTTTCCTCTTCAAATTGTCGATCATCAAACTACTAAGATGAAAGGTCTTGAGAACACAATCCTCATGAGTAGTTGAAGGAACAAACATCTGGGGATTCTTCATCAACCCGCCACCAAAAGCCGCGGCAGCTTGGGTGATAAGCTGGTACAAATGATGAATTGCTGCAACTTTTGTTATGGCAGCTAATTGATTCTTTGGTGTTTGATTGTTGTTGCTGGTTGTTGTTAGCAATCTTTGTCTATCATGCACTGGTTTATACCACTCAAGTGAGCCTTTCATTCCTTGATTGTTGGTGCTTTGAGCTTTGGAAGCCCATGCAGAAAGAAAATTGAAGGATGCTTGTCCATCAAAGAGAGAATGACTTGTTCCCACTCCAATTGAGTAGCCTCCACAACCAAATTTTGTTACCTGTACGCATTTAATTCATGTCATATTATGTCGTATTACAGCATACGGCTTAAAAAAGACACATAGGTCAATGCAGAGTAGTTTCAAACCAAGGTTTTTGGTTCAAACTTCTGAAGACTTTACCAGCTAAACTAGTTAATACTCCCTCCGTCCCGTAATTAGCTTTCAAAAACACCATATTTTTTGTCCCAAAATTAGCTTTCAAAACCCATAAAATCCCATAACTTGTCTATTATACCCTTCCACTAACTCACAAATACAATAAAAAAAAATACACTCTCTCTCCAATCACACACTCTCTCTCCAATCACTCTCACTCTTTTTATTATTTTAATCTCTCACATAAAATTCCCTTTTTATTTTTTATTCCTTCTATTATTACAAGGGTAAATTTATCTAAAAACACTCACTTAAAATCTTGTTCCCTCCTAGTTTTTGAAAGCTAATTCCGGGACGGAGGGAGTATCTTTTTTTTTTTCCGAGAAACTTTGTCATAAAAAAAACCTTACGGTACCTACACATCATATATATATATATATGATAAATTTCAACAAGAAGAAGAAACAAAGGAAAGGAGAGAGAATCTGCCATTTTTCTATTGTATTTAACCTTTGCAAGAAGGGGGTGGTGGAGATCGAATTAAGTACTACGTATGATAATTATAGAGGTTATAGCATAATTGTCTAATTGTCTAGCTTTCTAGAGTACAGTACTATATAATATGATGAGTAAATTCTTCGCACGGTACTAACATTGTTTGTAAAGCATTGAACTTGCAATTTATCTTTAAAGCATATTTGTTTTCAGAATTTACTTTTGATAAGTAGAAACTCAAGACAATTTGATGACAAGGACTATATATATATATATATATATATATATATATATGATGAAAATAATTGGTGCATGTAATTATAGCATGTTAAATTTCTACCTAAGGGGTATACATACTAATTTTCAAGTTTGCATTTACTTACCTGAGCAACAAGAAGAGGCATCTCAGAGATATTCCCATTAAAAACAGGTTTATAAACCAAACCCTCAAAGAACTCATTGTACTCATCAAGGTTTCCGAGTTCCGAAATCCGAGCTTGAGTCACAGCCTCCACCATGACTGCACCTTCATTGTTGCACCAAACATCCAGCTTCCCATTATCATTAGGGTTCCGGTATAATCTCCCGGCAGCCGGGTACCAAAGCGATAACGTCTCCTCTAAGGCACCCTTCAAGCTACCAAAGATATTAGTATTGCCATAAAAATGATCATGAGATGGCTTATAGAAGAAAACCAAGTACATAAGTGTAGGACATTGCCTATCCAAATTGGATAATTTCATGATTTTGGGAGCTAATTGCATTGTTTTGGGGTATACATTTACCCTTTTTGTTACATAAACACTAGCCATATAGTTTGATTATATAACAAATAAGGGGTTTTTTGTGTGGTAATTTTGTGGTTTTGTTTTGCTTATAGTGCAATTATGGAGCTTGGTTTGGTTTATATAGGAGAGGAAAAAGAAACATTAGGGCATAGATTCCTAGGTGCCGACCTGTGTTATGTAAGTGTGTGTCTTTAAAGGGGATTAATTCTAAATCATTAATTAAGCTATATAATCTAGATCATGTAACAACTTCCATTAATTAAGAAAAAAATGGAAAATAATTCCTTTTTTTTTTCTTTTTTTTTTTTAAGAATAGTTTGAGCAAATGCATTGCATGGTACTGTTTATGTTTATAATAATTAATTAATGCAATGAAAGTTTAGGTTAATTAATGATGGGTTTATCTGGCTTCCACTGCATGCATGGATTAGCAACGACATGTCTGAAAGTTGGCCGGTTCGTCGATTTGCTAAGATGATTTTATGGTAATTAATTAATTTAAACTTTCAAAATTATAAATTAAATGAAGAAATGATGGATGAATCCCCCCTCCCCTCCCATCAAGTACAAAATTATAAGAAAAATTTTTATGTTTCCTACAATATTTCTTTTGTTTTAGTAGAAATGATAACTATTATTAGTTTCAATCAATTTGTTGTTTATATTTGTCCTAGACAAATGCTGAAAGGTGTAGTTGAAAGTGGAGAATTAGTGGGAATAATCTCATTTGTAGTATTAATACCGTCTATTAAGCTATATAACTAAACTGATCACTTGATAAGCTCACTACTTTGATCAACATCGTCTCGATATAAACTACCAGCAAGTGAGTATTATTTAACGTCGACAAAATTTATCTCGATCAACATGAAATTGAAATTTTGAATGAAAATTTTGTAATTTTTCAACCCAAACTGTGAAAACATAAACGTATCTACTTTCAAAAATAACCAAACTTAACATATATCAGACTCGAAATTACCGAATCGACCTAAAATCGGTGAAAATCGAATCTAGATTCATCATATATCTAGGTAAAGGGATAAGCAAATCATGGAATTTCTTGAGTAGCATGATGATGAGGTGTGAAGAAATTTGGCCACCTTTTTCATACTTCCATTTCCCCGGGATTCTGTCCGGCAACACTAACATGGTATATTTTGCACACACAACTAAAAAACAAAGCATAGAAAATAGAAAAAAGAAGGGAAAACCAAGGAAAATATTGGTGGTGCTTAGGGCTTGTTTGGCAAGAGGGGGAAAAAGAGAGTTCGGAAATTGAAGTAGCAAATTAAATTCAAGTTTATTATTATTATTATTATTATTATTATTATTATTATTATTATTATTATTATTATTATTATTATTATTGGTACATTAAGTTAAGTGATGGGGATTTGTTGGATGGAATAACAGGTTGGCTCTTTTGGGTATTGCTGTTTATTTTGAGGAAAAAAGCAATGCGTGCATTTGAAGCCCCAACTTGTCTTTGTTTTGTCTCCATTTTCCCAGCACTTAGCTGCATTTCCAGTTATCTATTCTCCTCCCTTTTACACTTTTCCTTCGTTCTTATTTAAAGTCTGATGTGAATATGTTACCCCTCGAAAAGCAGGAGTCATCCTTGTTAAAGCAGAAGAATCACACTTGTTAAAGCGGAAGAATCACTCTATTTAAAGTAGAAGAGTCATCCCTTAAAAGTTGATCCATATGATGAACCAAGTCTATGTAAAAACATACTCTTTTTTATTCATCTTTTCTATTTTCACTCTTGTTACTTTTAGTAAAATAGGATATAAATCGGGATCCAAATTCAATGTAAAACATATAATTATAAATGCAAGTTGTCCAACATTGGAGAAAGAGGGAATGGATATTAACGTATAAGTATATTGGGTCCCCCACCTGAAATGAATCCGTTATAGGGTGTAATCTCACTTGAATTTGTGTGCATTTTACCTATCCTTCTCGTGCAGGTTTGGTGTACGTGTAAGTCGACTGGAAACTGATCATGATATTGTATCAGAGCTAACGATGACCCCTTATTTGTCCATGATAAAACTCATTGTTCAAGCTACTAAAGAAGGATTTGGTGTTAGTTGAAGTAAGAAGAATCAAGCAATAGTGTTGATATAGATTTTAGGCAAAAAAATTTAGTCGATGAATTGAAGAACTCTTAACGTGGCTAAATGATACATTCTAATATTTTGAAAACGAATACAATCTTAATGTTCTGAAGACTCGAATCCATTCTGATGTAACCAGTATTTTAGGTACCCAAGTCGGGTACAAACACTAAAAATACCTTGACAAGTTCGAGATATCTAACACCAAAAGTCTCAACTTTGACAATTGACCATAACTCACTCACTGCTCATATTCATAATCCCTAAAAAATTAACTACACTATAATCTTCCGCCCGTAACCAACCAATAAAGAATTAGGGCACAATACAATATAGTACTTAAATCTCTTGTCTATGATGACGACCTAAACTAGTGCTGTAAATATAAAAACGTAAAGAAAAACACTTGTATTACAAATTTAAACCTTTTTTTTTTTTAATCATAATGGCTCCTCCTAAAACAAATACAAATGTATATAAGTGGTCGCCGTTTGGTTATCATGTGAAAATATGGGAAGTGAACCTTCCTAGGAAGTACAAAGTTGTGGAGTTGTTA
>BSSO01007218.1:0-11171 GCA_030267885.1 Mesembryanthemum crystallinum | reverse complement strand
TTTCTCTCACCACCAATCATTTTATGATGTCTTTTTGGCTTTCTCCCCTTAATAATTCTCCCGTTTCGTTACAGGGTAAGAGAAAAGAGACTATTGGGGTAATTAGCCTTATGTGAAGCACATGTACAAAGTGTGGGGGCAAAATGATTAATTCACGTTGTTTTTTCACCACTAAAAACCATAAGGTGGTGCGGGTAGGACAAAAGTTAAGATTAAGGTGGTTTTGTTTAAAAAAAAAATATATAAGGTGGCTCGATAAAAAACTCGACTTTTAAAATGTGGTTTCTGACAATTTTTTCTATAAAAATCAACTTTCTATTTCTCTCACAACATAAACCCCTTATATATTACAACTACAACAAGGGTAATTATGTCAAAATTCACTCTCCTAAAATCTTGTGCCAATACCATTTTTGTAAGCTAATTAAAGGACAGAGAAAATAATTGATTTGATCTCTAACTATCAATTTAAGCTTTTGGTTGAGTTGGTTCCTATTCCTTCACACAAAACAAGAATAGCAGTCATCGAGTCATAATTATGTAATTTCCGTTTGCTTTTAATGATCCTGAAAGCTCAATCCAATTTGGCAATTTCTGCACCTCAAGAATAAAAACAATGCCCTTACCGATATGGTAAACAACGAACAATAACATTGATAACAAATTATCAACATTAGAAGCCGAAAGGCAGCATATCATATATACAATGCAAATAACAGCCATGAGCAGTCTAGCAGGACCTAAATAAGCGATGCTAGCTTCAAGTTGCTGACAATGTTGGAGACAACTTTCATTTCCGTCACAGTAAAGCTCAAGTCGTGCTATATTGCAGCCGTTCTCCCTTTTCGATGCCACGAAGTAAAATCTTAAGTTAGAAAATTCTATAGCAGCAGCTCTTTAGAAGGAAGGAAAGATGCAATAACTGATAAGCCAATTTGAGAGTTAACCAAGTTACAAATTACCAACTTTCAGCTGAATAATAAATTTCCACCATGAACCGGACTTCGAGTGGGCTGTAACAGACAGCTGATTCAAGCACCAAACTGAGGAAGCTGTCTGCAAGTCGGACAATACCACTTCCCTTTAAATCTAGTCTCAGGTGTTAGGCCAACACATTGATAATGGAACCATTCACCTCCTTGGCACTGTCAGCGAAGAAAATGAAAATAGAGTTATTTAAGAGCATTTAACAAACCAGGTGCAGGTGTCGCATGAAATTTTAAGGAAAATGCTCCCAAGGCCAGATACAAGCAGACACAGATTAAATTCTGGGTGAAGTTACACTCTGACAACAGAAATCAGTTCAGAAATGACAAGAACTCTTGCAATTGTTGAGTAAGGCCACAAAACAGATCGAACTAATCAATCTCATAGAGCAACAAAGACAAGATAAGAACACATGTTTGCTAAATACTATTGACAATACTTCATTAATTATTGTTAATCTCCCCCTTACCAATAATAGCACACCTCTTGCCAAGTTAATAATTCTTTTGTGCTGGGGAAATAAATTTGTTCAACAGAGGCCTTGGAGCCACCTCTTGTCACCATATTGCAGTCTGAGCTAAAGAACTTAAGCAAGTCACGTACGAACTAGCAGTAAATGTAGTCAAATTAACAGCTTGACTCCTGACGGAGACGGAGTCAAGGGCTTCAGGTATTCTAAGATCTTTATGACACTGATCTGACTCTCAAATCTAGACCTATAAAAGAGACACATTAATTTCCTCTCCATTGGAACAACAATGAGCTGAAGGACTACGCTTTTCACTCCCCTCACCAGTACTATTGAAAGCTTTAATGACAATTGGAAATCTTGTCACTGAATATCATTCCAAGAACTCATCTATTGCTACTGGTACAGCCAGAAGGAAGACAATAAGTTTTCACCTAATCCTTAAGTGTGCCATCAAAGTAAAACAAAAATCAGAGAAGAAGGCTTCCTTATCCTTTTGAACGGCTACAAAGAATTAGCAAACAGAAGTTATCGACATAAATTAAGAACTCACATGCTCATTGTCACAGGCTATCATATCTCCGAAGGAAACCTGCAACATGCAGCATTAGCATTATATCTCAACCCTTGCAGGGATAACTTGTAAGGGTTAAGCACTAAAAAATATTAAAGAACCTGATGACAAATGCAGTAGATCGGTTCATTTGGATCAATCGGCTGTTCAATATCTGCAGGGACGGTAAAATCCTTTTTGTGGCTCCCAGGAGGTGGCATTAGCTCTGAATCCTTATCACGCTCACGGTCCCAATCCCTTTCTCGATACTCAAACCGCCTTGATTGAGGCGTTCCATAAGCATTCCTCCTCTTCTCAACTTTTGGCACGGTGATTATGGGCAAAGGTGGAAGAATGGCAGGCTCATCTGGAGGTATCTTTCCTTCTGCACAGTTGTAGAAAAATTGAAAATGTAAGAATATTATGCAACTCAAGCATTACCTGTGTAAAACATACAGGGAGAATTTATCCTTACATCTTTCTTTAAAATAAGGAAGAAAGATCCAAGCTCAATAAACGTAGGATTAAAGCCTTACTAAGATTGTTTACAGTGTTACGGCCTTTCTATGTACCTAAAAGTTACACAAACAACCTCTACGCTTTAATAGGCATAAGGTTGTGTACATCCAAGCCAACCCCCACAGTCCACCGCACATCCCTTCCAAAGAAAGAAAAGCAAAAACCCAAAAAAATCTCAGCATGACAAGGTTGGGGCTGCTACATCTCTGCAGCTGTGTACCATTTCCAGGTTACATGGAACAATAGAAAGTTCAAAGGAAACTGCTGTGATGTGGATCAAACTGTAGCTCTATCAAGGGTGAGATTTGTGATAGGATTGAGCTGATTTTGTAAACAAACCAAAAAGCTCAATCTGCACATTTCAGTAACTTCAAGTCTGCAATTGTCCGTTTTGTATTCTTGTAAGCACTGGGATTTTTTATTTTTTATTTNTCTTCTTGTCTGGTGGTCATACTTGTTTGGTTCTTATTTGTTAAAAAGAACATTACTTATTACCAAAAAACTAAAGAAGAAAAATTACGTAGGAGCGAACCTCATGAGAGCCACTAGGGTGATGGTATGGCCTACTACAGAAAAACACACCAGAATATTAAACAGAATTTATGGGCTAATTAGTAACAGCATTCATGAACCATCCTTTCATTTGCATCACCAAAACTAAGAAGAGACAGTAGCAGTAGCGACCTTTGTTATTCCACCTTACGACTAGTCATAGGATGAAAATTGCCAGATTTATGTTAGATCAGAAAAGCAGTTGTAAGATGTTGCAAGAGAAAAATGATGCTTTTCTGGGAGTGAAATTATTTTATTACCTTTTCATTCCACTGTCTAAGTTCTTTATATTCCACTCTCTAAATGACTTATAAATGCTAAAGGCATTTATACAAATAAAATGTTGGTAGTTGCTTTCCGGCCACTCAGGCTCTGCATTCCTGAATCAGACTAATCAGAGTCAGAACAGTCTTAAGAGAGGAACGGATCTAGCATAGATTTTTACCCTAAAAATTTCTGCTCATTTTGTTCACAATATATGCAACAAAAATTAACCACCAGTTTTTAGACTTTTGTTTCAGTCTTGAACACAAGATTATTCTAGGCATGATTAACTATTCTGACAACATTTACAAAAAATATTCTAATTAATGTTTCCAACATTCTATCTAATTAGAAAAATCTTGAACTCCATTCGTTCTAGAAGTAGTTTATCAGGTGCCTTTAAAGCCTTGGACTACCTTGATTATCTCATTGCCCGAATTGCTTTTGCAGTTTCTACCTTCCTTCCTCTTTATGATCTCCTAAAATAGCAATTCAAATTCCAAATGAATGTGATGCCCCAGTTCACATTTTCAGTTGAACTCTCAATGAAAGAAACTCTTTACGTCTCTTCTAGGTGGTGGGGAAACTGTTTCACTATCAAGTGGTTTGTTCTCCAAAGTATATAATTGAAAAGGTTAATATTCATCCCAATATCTGGTACGTTTCATTCTTTGAGTTACCTCTACATCATCCCATACTGTACATAACTTTATTTTGTAAGGAAAATGTCTTGCTTGGCTAGGATTAGTTTAGCTTGCTAGTATTACTACAATATTAGTGCTCTGTTACCACATGGAAAAGTATACAGAAAATCTTGTAGAAGTTAGATAATATTTTGCAAACACAATAGAACATGAAAAAATGGAATGATTGAGAGTAAAAAGTTCTAACATAGAAAAAAGAAAAAAATCCATGTTTAGATGCTAGAGCGTCACAAATTCTTTGTCTAAACAAGGATATATAAGTATTTGACCATGGAAATACACCGACTTAACTACAATACCTGTGCTATTCTCACTATCTCAAGAACATGTTTGCAACTCTCTCTTTGATCTAGCATATACTAGTTTTGAGGCACACGCAAATGCGTGTGACTATTATTAATATAAAATTTACCTATAATACACATAGAAAATCAAATGAACAATATGATAATAGGTGGCTCAATATCTCAATGCATATACCATGAATCCTAAACTGTTATTTGTCATTCCTAGACTATTATTTGACATCCAGAAGCTATTTTTTACGAATCATAAACTATTATACATTACACCTAAATTGTTCTTTGTCATCCCCAAACTGTTATATGTAAGCATCACTATGTTTCATGCCTAGTAAGAACAGAGAAAGAAGTGGAACATGAAAGGAGAAAAAATCATATTAAAAAAAAAAAAAATTACATTTCAAACAACTAACATGATTTACGTAACATAAAAATAAAGTAGCCAACAGAACTTGGGGTTCAATGATTCTAAAAGAAATTGCTTGGAAAAGAGATTTTAAACAACTTCTACATACTTGAGGATTTGGAGTACAATAATACCCGATCAGTAGATTGAGATAGTTAAACATAAGGTAATTACCATGAGAGTGATTAAAAGTCAATTGCAATGAAAGTAATTACCTTTTGCACTTTGCAGCTTTTCTACAATCATACTGATATTTGATATTTGACTCCTGAATTTAGAGATATCCCTTAGATGAAATTAAAGGATCAACTTATAGATTTTTGCTTTGTTTTTAAAATGGATGTCAAGAGGATTGGAGGGGGTAATGTTGCTGATAGGAAAAGAAAAAACAAAAAAGGAAGGAGGAGATGGTTAAACCATGAATTTGAGTAAAGAGAATGCAAACTGATAGTATAGTGATATCATAACTGCTGCACCTGGTATATTCGGAGAAAGGGGGAGGATGCTTAATTGTGTGTTGACAAATATGTCCTTTTATTAACATCCAACAATTGTAATACGGTTTGGGAAATAAAAAGATAGGCAAGGGTTCTAATGGTCCAATGAAATTTAGACAACTAAAACAGCCTTTTGGCTTTTTACATTACATAGATATCTAAAGTCCCTACTTCAACAATATAAAAACCTATCTCCTCCATTCCATAAATGTCAATAAGAAAATATATATTTTCATCCAATATAATAACAATAACATAAAAACCAATACTCCTGTATACACAAAAGAAAACCAGAGCAACATCATTGACATGATTCCCCCACAGTAGTATAATGGTCAAACATGTGTGAGAAAAAATGAACCCAAGCAATCATGAAGTGTTAAAAGAGAGAGAGAGAGAGAGAGAGAGAGAGAGAGAGAGAGAAAAAAACCGCCAAACACTAAAAGAGATCAACAATGAGAGATCCAAATTACTAAAATCAGCAAACATCCAAAATCCAACAAGTGCAAGCCGCGAGAGAGGGAGAAGAGGGAGGGGGGGGGGGATTGAGACAACAGATCAAATTCATCAGCAAACATCCAAATTCCAACAGGTGCAGGATCAAGCCGATGTACTACCACAAAGGACATTTATCAAGCTATGTCATGGAGTACTAGATCTCTGGATCAAGGAGAAAACATGACAAGAGGAAGCAAATTGGAGGGTCACACATGATAAATCAACAAACAAGATAAATTCAAGAGCATGTAAAAAAAAAAAATTTAGGTGAAGGAGGAAATAATGCCCCAACAATGATGACACACCACAAGCATCCTGTCACTCCAAATCTTTGATTTTCTCAACCATAGACATGTATCCAGTATTTAAATGGACAAGGATAGTTGGTGTGATCCTTCATATGTGATACGAAATAGGGGAAAATAGACAAGCCCATGTTGAACACTTCTAATAAGCTCAACACTTTTGCCAAGTTCATCCAACATAGATTACCAAGACACTCAAAACGCAAGGGAAAGGCAACAGGAAGGCCATGGAAACATAAATATGGGAGGCATAGCAAAAGTCAAAAAGAACAAGAATTTGTATTGAAGATTGATTTACAAATTCTTGATAACAGGGAAGAAAGATTTGTGCAGGGAACAAAACGCAAATGATAAGTCGTAACCTAGATACTAGAGTATGAATGTGTGGTGGTAAATAGTATATTAAGAAAACATAATCGTTGTTGTTGCAATGTTAGCAAAACCGTATTAAACAAGTATAAAAGGCCAGCAAGTTCCTCATTCTTATGAAATAGTTTGCTGCCATGAGAGATGGGAATGGGGCAAGCTCCCTTGAGGGCATCTTCTTCCCCAATTTTACCCCACTTGTAGTTCCTACATATTACATTTCATAATGTATATCATACTCTGTTTGTTAATTGGAACAATTAACAAGACTAATCTTAAGTTTGCATCTTCTTAAAAAAATAATCCCAGCCTGCATTCACAAAAATAATCCTAAGTTTCACAATATCACAAATAAACAGTTTATTTGGTTGCAAGTATGCAAGAAAGAGCATGCTTAGGATTAACTTTGTAAAATTTGAAATTATGAAGTTAAATCCTAAGCATGTTCTTATCTGTTTTGCAAAAAAAGAACTTGCAGAGTTGGGAACTACTAGTACCCTTGAACTGTTTTGTGTGATATTGTGAAACTTGGAATTATTTTGTTGATATTGCAACTTGGGATTATTTTTTTTTAATTTTCCCTTGTTAATTTGGGTAGATTACACATTCATTTTAAAAAATTTCACTAATCAGTACATCTAAAGTGTTCAAAGTTCTATAATCAATTAATAGAATACCTTGCTTTAGATCTTCTGCAAAGTTGTTCAGGTCTTCATCTAGGCGCTTTATATGGCTATCTATCTGCAAGGATGTGAACCCCTTAAGAAGACTGCAAAATAATACTTCAATGGTGCGGCAAACAAGAGGAATACAACAAAAATGGTTCCTGTGCACCAGAACAATTCTAATTCTAAAATTTGATATCTTAAGGCGGTATGATGATACTCAAGTTTCATGTATGTATAGATAAAACAATTTGACTAGTATAACGTGTGTCATTGCCTCAAGATCAAGTGGCCTTAGTGAAACACTAAAGCATTTTATACTTGTGAGTTGTGACAAATGGTGTCAAAAGCATCAATTAAGGCTCTAATAGAAACACCTTCCTTTGACTGTAAGGTTAAGGCTACATACATAGGACCCACTTACATTGCTCTAGGATGAAACCTCTTTGCATGGACAGTATAGTATAATATGGATGTTCAAATCTAAACATGTTAATTAAAGAGTTGTGAGGAACAAAACTTTCCAAACAACACAAAACACCTCATTACACCAGAGAAATACTATATTAGAATTGATATAATTAATCAACTATCAAGAATCTACTCTGTCTGTAAAGAGAACTGAAGGTGTACCCAATCTGTTATATTTGTTGGCCATCAATTTGCACAAGTTCAATCTTCCTTCCTTCAGTTCTCTTCTTTTAATAGGTGAACTCTCAAGTTATAATATATGTTGCATGAACACAAGAAACATGGACACGCAGGGACAGAAATTTTCATGCAAATAGTACTTTTAACATCCTGTGAATTGCAACAAATGTCCATTTCCAACATGAATACGTGACCATTGAGAGTGCCCGTGCAAAGGTCTTAATTTATAAAATGATTTGTCATGAAATGTATTTATATAGTCAAAGTAGCCACTACTAGATGAGTATTAGATTGTCCCTGCTATACAATTCCTTCACAATATCACACTGAATTACGTCAGACAGAGATAGCTTAATGGTTGAGGAAGGTAATAACATAACGGTAACAACCCTAGCTTTACCCACAAAATAAAAAGTGCTACATGCTCACATTTGGAGTATATCAGTCGCTTTCCTCAGTGCCTTCTCAATCTCTTCTGCAATCACCATGAATTGTATTTCATCAATCACTCTTTCTCTATCTAGCCTATATCCAATGTTACTGCTATCTCAGCAAGCATTGGTAAATCAGACAGTATCGTTTTAAAAAAAGAAAAATCAGAAAATAACGTAATGCTATTCTCTATCCCTTTTTCTCTGTAGACATTTAATGCACTGTTAAAGATTGAAGGGGTATCAATTAACAATGTTCTGTTATCTGAACAAGTGGACAATGGGCACTTCAACACCTTCTTCACTGGTTCTACCACACTTACAGCAATGCCGGTCTTGGTTCTGTGGAAAGTTTGCAGGCAGAATGCGACCCTGGACTATGGAGGAAGTGCAGAAAGGTATTCTGTAGCTTTCTTACTATCATTGACTTCTCATAATGACTGCTAATAAGAAGGCTGAAGGGAGTAAATACTAGGAAAAAGATAAATTCAAGAGAAGGTACCAGGAGAGCCAGAGTGTCTAGGAAAGGAAATTTAGAAAGCCCGAGCCTTTGCCTTTGGGTTGGCACTGCGGTCATTCAACTTGTGCCAATGCCAAGATTGAATCAAACTGAGCAATCTGCAATTCTCAATTGCAATGATTGATAAATCGTGTCCAACGAAATCCAATTCGTTGAAAAAGGAACAAAAGATGGCATCCGAATTCTCTAATCTTTTGTTTTCATTTCCACATTATACTACATGTTGGTTCTATTATATGTTTGACTGTTAGGTTCAAAACGTGATGGAGTTCTAAATTTAACAAATCCCCCCACACCTAGCTTAAGAGCTTTAGGGGTATGTTTGGCCTAACTTCTTGGAACTCGAACATCTCCCTCTCACACCGTCCTGGGGNCACCTCTAACTTCTAAGAAGTTGAAACTCCAAAATGTATTTTCACTAGTTCACATATTTTAAAATGCTCTACCATGCTTATACAAACATTAAGATAGTCCACATTACTAATTGAGTCAGCACTCCTATAATTGACAGCATTCAGCACAAAATAAGAAAATGTCTGTTATGTAAAAACTATATTAGTTAAATCTTTCACCAACTAGCTCATCAAGTAACAATCTTAGCAATAAAAGAAACAAAAAGTGCCTTACAAGATCATGAGCTTGGCGAGCAAGTAGAACCTTCTCGGTACAAAGACTCAACGCGTTATCCTGACTCGCTTCAATATCTTTCCGCAATTTGTCAAGTCCAGCCTCATCATCTTCACCATGATGCCCTTTCTTCGAGCCATGAGACGACATTCCCAAACAGTACTTCGTTTGCTGCCTTGTCTGATTTATCATTCCTTCACAACATTCAATCGGAACCCCATAATCTCAATCAAAAACATCAAATTCCAACCTCACAATCGCAACAAAACGCTCAAGAAAGAGAGAATTATACCTTGAGACCGCTCGTCGAGCTCGCGAATGGTATTGAGAAGCCTCTGAAGCTCGGCCGGCAAAGTGTTAGCATCTGTGGAATCCCAAAATGAAACAGCAAATTAGGGATTTGAAACATCAAGTTCGACATTAGGGGAAAAAACTGGAGGGACGAAAGAACCCTAACATTCCAAATAGTCATCAACGTAAACACCAGTTCTTGCAATGGCCATTGTGGTTGTCGATTTTCGTTTTCTCTCTCCTCGTTTGCGATTAGGGTTTGTCGAAATGTGATGGAGGTTTTGTTGTTCTCAGTCTCTCTCTCTGTCTCACAGTCCCAGGTTTCGATCGCAGAAAAGGGAGGGAAGAAGTCTTCAGTTTTAGGGGTTTGTTTATTTTTCGGATTTCCGTTAAAAGAGTAGTGGTGAGTTACAAGCTACAACTGAATGGGGATGATTGCTAAACCAGCGGCACGGCGTCGTTTGATTATCCTAATTTTTATTTTTCTTTTTTGAGATAATTTGATTATCCTAATTAAGAGCTACATAATAATGGACGATTATATAGTGGATTTAGAAAAATAAAATTGGGTGGACCAAAACAAAATCGGAGACCAATATAGGGAATATAAATTTCAATTACATTTTTAAGAGGCCGCCTTATTTAAGGTAGTCAATGAGGTGGGTGGGCATGTTAACTACAGCCCACCCCACCATCCTTAAACCTACCCCCAGGCCTACGTGGTATATAAGGAAAAAAAACAAAAGAAAAAAAAAATCAAAATCAAAACCACGTTACACTGCCTCTCATTCAATTTCGGTTTCTCTCCTCTCACTCTCCTCTTTCTCTCTCTACTGCAATTGCAAAATCAAGAGCAAAAAAATGTTGATCGACTCTCCAATTCTCTCTCATAACAATCAATAACCGATTTGAGGATAGAATTTGGAAGGAACTGCCAATTTGCATCAAAAATCAACGATTCGAAGTGCAGTATAAAATGCTATTGGTTCATCATTTGCAACGAAGAATTACGAGCGAAATTTCAGTTGCAATGGGGAAGAAGACGCTAGTTTCGAATAAACCTTCACCAGAGAAGAAGAATCAACCACAAAGTATGTTTACTTACCTTTGATTGTTAAATTTTGTTGTTTTTTATGTAATGTATTGTATATTGCGAATTTTGCTCTTAACTTAGACGTAATTTTGTTGTGTAGTTGTGTTATGAGAAGAATCAAGAATGTTTTGTTCTTAATCTTGTTCTTAAGTGTTAAAATCATTTCTCTCATACACGAATTTATGTTTTTGCAATTTTAGGTTAAAATTTCGCAATTTCCAGATTATTACTGTTATTAACTAATTATATAGTAATGTGCTTAAATATCAATAACATATTATAAAAACATGTGCAATATTATATAATGTCGTTATTAAAGTCAAATAACACATAATGGCCATGATAGCTCTAGTTATACATAGCTAGCAATAATGAATTAAATAATTAGTTGATTATGTTATTTCATAGTTTTTCTTATATGGCGTCAGTGCAAGAGTTTATCTCCACATTACTATATTATTTACTTATCAT
>BSSO01007217.1:0-11171 GCA_030267885.1 Mesembryanthemum crystallinum | reverse complement strand
TTACAAATATCAAAGTTGAAATCTTCATCCAGCAGTTGCAACAGACTCAAATCATCGAAATTATCAATCAGACTTCTCTCAATACCTAACAAATCTTCTTGCACCTCAGCACTGTAGTTGCTAGTTTCCAGTTTATCAACTGAATCTGGTATCATCTCTGAGCCCTTTACACCATCTCCTTTAGCCAGACCACGAGCACTTCCGCCATTATTTGCAGATATGTGCTGTCTTCTTCTTGGTTTCACACTCTTCTTACCCTTTTTGGAATTTACATTAATAGTACTTCTTGAAATTGAGACAGTCCCTCCCTTGTTTTCACTTCTTTGGGCAGAAAAGCCTATCTGTTATAAATACAGTTGGACTTTTTCATTGCAACTCTTTTGCTTTCCCCCAACATCCTCAGTGATAAACTGGTCAGCGGCTACTGAAGAGTTAGAAATCTCTCTCCCCACAAACACTTGAGCATGAGAAGCTGAGTTCCCTTCAAAATTTGATCTCTTTACTTCCACATCCTTCCTTTCCTTCTCAGCTCCAATATCATCCTTCCTTTCGTTCTCACCTCCAATATCATCCTTCCCAGTAGCAGGAGTTTTTTTTCTCACTCCTTGGCCTCGAACCATTCCCCGGAACATCTTAACAACCAAAAATAGGCAAAAGGGGAAAAATAAGAATGCATTAGCAACCCAATAAACTTTGCACTCAATCTCAAAAAACCAAATAACAGTATTCATACTAACATAAATCTCTGAAAATTGCTTACTACTTCCTCCGTTCCACTTAAATATTTACGCTTTGACTTTGCAAAGTCAAAGTTTTCAAACTTTGACCATTAATTTGTTAAAAAGTATAATGATTTATAAAGTAAAAATAATATTTTTGGACTCATCTTAAAAAATATTTTCGAAATATCAAATTTTTATAATATTTTGAGTTTATATAAGTACAATTATTCATGGTCAAAGTATCATCTTGAAGATCGTGCAAAATTCAAATGTAAACATTTAAATGGAAAGGATGGAGTATAAATTAAAAAAACCATCAAGAACTGAAATCAAATTTACACTCAAACAAATAAAATAAAAATAAAAGAACACTCAAAAAATTTAAAAAGAAAGACGGTGAAAATGAGAGTACGTGGTCTTTGAGCAGATGAAGGGAAATTGGCAAAGGGGTTATTCTTATGATAGGCAGCATAGATTCTAGCAGCCGGTTGCATAAATTTGCTCCTAAATGGTCGTCTTTGCTTAGGTGGAATTCAACGCAATTCCGGTATACAAATATCTGGAGGACCTTCCATTCCAAACGAATTTCTCTTCAAAATCCGCGACTCCTGATCAATTGATAAACCTTAGAAATAGATAGAGAAAGAATTGATCAAACATGAAATGGCTATGGAAAAATCAATAGCATGATGAAGCTGCATTACTTACCAGTTACCAGTAGAACAGTCAAAGAGAAACAATGGGACTAGCAATTCTTCTTCTGCACTTCAGAGAGATTTGGGCTTTTGATTTGAGGGCAGGGCAGTATTAGCAAGGTTTTAGAAGTTGAAACTGCCATTTATGGTACGTTATGATTTGATAATCTGCCAAAAAGGGAACATATCAATAGTGTGAACTGAATCCAGAAAAAGTGGGGAAATAATGTAAAAATAGTCCATTGGAGAGTCTCACGTGTTGGCAGGTATTAGTAACTTCCAGTAATGAGACCACAGATTTAGAGGAAGCTTTGCAACATTATCAGTTTGGTCATAACCAAATTGTCTTTGTTTGTAACCAAAGTCAAAAAAAAAAAAAAAAAAAAATTAATCATAAGTTACATATCAATAGTATGAACTGAATCCAAAAAATATGGGAAAATAATGTTTAAGTCACTGTTTAATGGTGGTCGTAGCAACATTATCAGTTTGATCAGAACCATATTGTCTTTGTTTTCAACTAAAATAAATAAATAAATAATTAAAATCATACTTACATATCACAGTTGAACTGAATCCGGAAAAACTAGGAAAATAATGTAAAAAAGTCTATCAGAGAGTCTCACGTGTTGGCAGCAGGGCCGGCCCTGGGGTAGGCCGGGTAGGACGACCGCTCAGGGCCTAATTGGGAAAGGGGCCCAAAAAAATAATTTATTAATTTTATCTCTGATAAAAAGAATAAATATATTATCTTGTAATTAGTTACTGGAACTTGTAATTGGTTTAATGGATAAGTTAGAAAATTACTAACCACTAGGTTTGTGGTTCGAATGTTAGTTGGCTAATACTTCCTTTTCATTACTGATTTTTTTTACTTGAATTAATTTATAATAAATTATTTGTGATTAACAAATTTCATATATTAAAAAAAAAAATATATATGTAGGGGCCTTTATGTTTACTTCACCCTAGGGCCTAGAAAAGGCCAGGAACGGCCCTGGTTGGCAGGTATCAGTAACTTCTATTAATGAGACGACAGATTTAGAGCAAGCTTTGCAAATTGAATAGGGAGACTTCTTCCACGGCCACCATTTAGAGGTAGCCATGGAAATATGATTAGTTTGGTCGAAACCAAATTGTCTTTGGTTGGAAATAAACCTGATAAACAATATATGGGAAAGAATCACCACTAAGACTAACGAACCCATAAAATTAATTCATTCAAATCTAACAATGTAGATTAAAAGTTTCACTGACCGCCAATAAGTGGTAACAATTGTAAAAAATTTCCTTGAATAGGCATCAGCAGTTCAGCACCGTCTTTAAATTGAAAATCATCCACACAAACTCCTCTTTAATTATTGAAATAAATAACAGTATGATCTAAGGAAAGGGAGAGAGAAAGAGAGCAATTACCTTTGCAATCATGTGTTGGAAGGTAATGTGTTCATCATCAATTTTATCCCTCCCTTTGCCCAACTTGTTATCTGCAATGCCAACAATTAGGCTTCAATGGCGTCAAATGGAAAACCTAGGTAAGAATTTAACAAGCCCTAAATTTGAAGGAATGAAACTAAACTACCTTCATTAGGGTCTGAAACTGCAAGGTTGGTGACTTGGTGTATACTGGAACTTCACTTTCTTCCATTGCTATGATGATGTCACTCACTCAAGGTTGAATTACCGCCGGAAGTCTCTCTAACTCACGTTCGGAAATCGGCAGTAGGAACCTGGAACCAATTTTGATTTTTTGAGTAATGGTTTGAGTGTTGACGTCCAACTAGTACTCCTGGCCCTGTTGGCGCACTCTCCCCTTAATAAAAATCAAATAAGTTCAGTTCAGTTAAAATAAGTTCAATTTAGTTAAAATAAGTTCAGTTGAATTAGTTCAATTTATTTTTATTTTTTTTTACAGGTGGAGAACACCCTAACTAGCATACTACTTCCTCCATCCCGCAATTAGCTTTCATAAATTGAGAGGGCACAAAATTTTAGATGAGTGTTTTTAGACATATTTGCCCTTGTAGTAGATGTATTTTTTTTTATTGTATTTGTGAGTTAGTGAAGAGAATAAAATAATAGAAAAAGAGAGAGTGTATATTTTTTTTATTGTATTTGTGAGTTAGTGGAGGGGTGTTATAGAAAAGTTATGGGATTTTATTGGTTTTGAAAGCTAATTTTGGGACAAAAAAATATGGTGTTTTTGAAATTGCGGGACGCATGGAGTAGTATTTAGACTTGGCAAAATTTGATCCAACTTGAAAAATGACCTGAACCCGACCTGAACAAATGGGTCATAAACACAACTTTACAACCCGAAAATGACCGAACCCGAATGATCCGAATATTTCTGAATGAAGACCCGACCGAACCCGACTGAACCCGACCTGACCCAATCTACCCGTTCAGTTAAGCCCTTGCTATATTTTTTCTAATTTTTTGTTTTGTAATATAAAATATGTAATTTTATCTTTATTTGTTTGAAAATCCAAGCCTTCATATCATGTACATACGATCAATTTTTTTTATAGTTTGATATTTGATTACCTATATATCTAACTACTATTTACGTTATTGCGAACAATTATGTTCATGAAGGATCAGGTGTTATTTGTGCTAAAAGTCTTGAATCGTTTGATCGAGATTATAGCTGATCAAAAGTGGGCCTGGGCGTGGAACGAGCCTGGCTTGACACAGTTTTTTTGGCCCACTCATGGACTAAAGGCCATCAAGCGGGCTTGGGTTGGGCCTCTATAAATTCACGAAACTGTCTTGAGGGTCGAATAGACGGGCCTCATGGGCCCACCTTTCCGTGATCGGCTCAAATCGAGATAGTATAATCTATTTTTATATTTCTTGAATTATCTTTGCTAAATATAACCTCATAGAAAACTANGGTATAAACGAATAGTGAACTCGCGTTAAAAGGGTGACAAAAGACACCCTTAACCCGTTGGGTCAACCTGTAACCAAACCCGACCTGAAACGACTGACCTGCTTTTTGACCCGACCTGCTAATGACCCGACCTGCTAATGAGCCGAACCCGAATTCAACCTGGCCGACCCGTTTGCCAGGTATAGTAGCATTCAAGTCTTATCGCGCATGCAAAAGAGATAAACTTAATAAAAAAAATCTCTATAGGTAAGGGGTTCAAGCCTTCTAAGAGCATCTACACAAATTTATTAGTGGAATACCTGATGTCGTGCGTTACAAGACGCCCTTTAGCCATGCCCAAGGACAAGAAAGTTCTCCTTGCCCCCATCTGGCAATGACAAGTGCTTTCTGGCCAATTTTTGGGATTCATGACCGATTTGCCCCCACATATGCGTGGCACATGACTTATTAATATTTTGTTGATTGAAGAAAAAAAAAAAAACTTTGCAAGACAATATGAATGAATTGGATATGGTGGCTAAGGAATTGAAGATCATAATACTAAGTTCTTGGTTGAGAATGAGTACATTAGGAAAGTCACTAAGTCATATACCACTTATATGTAGGGCAAAATTGGTCAAAAACTCCAAAATTTGACCGGAAATCATTTGCCATTGCCGGAGGGGGTGTTCGACCAGGACGGAAAACAAGTAAAGGGGGGTTTGTAACAACTAAAATTTTAAAGGGGGGGTTTAACACAAAAACGGATATTTAAATGGGGGGTTTCACACAAAAACTGATATTTAAAGAAGGGTTTTCGACAAATTTTTCAACTATAAATAAAAGTATGTCGCTTTATAATCAAAAGTACTATATAACGACATATGATGGTTTTCCCTTGTCCTACATGTTTTTTTTTTTTCTTAGTATACGTAGTTGATTGAAACTATATTCAAAAGTACATTACTTTATAATTAAAAGGACATGACCATATAATCAAATTATCAAAAGTATATGTCTATATAACCAAAAGTACATTGAACTATATCACTTGAACTATAATCTAAAGTACAGTAAAATATAGTCAAAAGTACATTAAGCTGTAAACAAAAATACATTGTATTATAATTAAAAGTACATGAGGATATATGTAGAATGTGCTCAGTCCTACATGTTTTTTTTCTTAGTATACGTAGTTGATTGAAACTATATTTGATAGTACATCACTATATAATTAAGAGTACATGACCATATATATATAACCCAAAGTACACGGCCATATAATTGGAAATATATAAACTACAAAAAAAAAAAAAAAATTATAATCAAAAGTACATAATCTTATAACCAAAAATAACACTAAGTAATCCAAAGTACATGACTTTATAACCAAAAGTACAATAAGTAACAAAAAGTACATGTATAAACAAACATGTTATAATTAAAAGTATATCACCTTGAGATCAAAAAAAAAAAAAAAAAAAAAAAGTATATCACCTTATAAGTATATATATAAGTAAAGGGATAAAACTGTATACAATAAATTAAAAGAAAAAGAAAAAAAAGCCTTCATTTTACAAATAGAAGTTTGGAATTGAAAACAGATGGACAAAATCTTATGTCTCTCTCCGTTTGTACAGGAGAGAAGACTAACATAACCTTACCCTCCTCATTGTTGCTACTCTATCTGCTTTGCTCCAATTGGTTGATGAGTAAAATAGAGATTTTATTAATGAATAAGGCTAGCCTGATATAGCACCCTGTAGCAACACTTTACCCACCTTCTAGGTAGATTGTAAATCACACACGCAGTCATATACACATGACCAATCTAATACTCTTACAACTCCATTGACAATGTAAATTACTCCAAATCTACTTTGCTTCTTTCCAACATAGGACATTAAAACTGCAGCAAGACAAGCCTATTTTCAAGGAACCTTCCTCTGACGTCCTTCCCTACTAATTTCAGCTAGAAATACCCCATGACGATTGTCGGAAAACACCATTGTTCCTTTTTTGCTCAGAAGTTGCAAGAAAGTATTTGATATATATTTCGCACCTTGAAATGTGAAATGATTCCCAATCACAATGCTCTGACCATTGTAGATATCCAAAATAGCTATGTTGGGTTTTTGAAAACCTATAAACTATTAACATTAGTAAATTTAAAGATTGCAAAATCAAATGTTCTAAAGATTATCATTCTCAAAACAAGATTCAAACCAAATTTTGACAGTGAAAACATTTCCCAAATTGTACGAATGTTAGACGTCGACAATGAAAATTCACCGTCTCCGGTCACGAAATGTTGTTACTGTTATTCCAAGATCTTTTTATGAAGTTCACACATATGAACCACTGCACAACCTTAAAACATCCACACAATAAGCGACTACACGGTACACAAGCACACAAGAGAAAGAGAGAGACAACACACTAATCATCATCTTCAATCACATGAGGTCATTGACGATTTCTAGGCCGTTTGGCCAAGCTTCTAGTATTTTGAGCTTCACCTTCACAAACCTATCCCCCCTATCCCTTCCCCTCTTCCTTCCCACCCAAAAGTTCCTAAGAAACAAAAATTGAACTAGAAAGTGAAGCTCTATTTTATAATTTACATTTCTAGCCCCATTCGTGGAATCTCTTTAAGAGGAGGCGGGCAAGGAAATTGGGGAAGGGGATGAGAGCTTTGCGATAGTAGAGCTCAAAATCCTTGAAGCTTGGCCAAACAGCCTCTTAGCAATATCTCAGGCTACCCTATCCATGATTTTGAAACAAAAGAGGGGAAAGAAAATGGGCAAATCCTCTTTGACACAGCATGAAATATATAGAAGGAAAAACCTCGAGTCCACTAAATGGCTAGAAAGACGGGATCGTGTATAATCTTGCATTCTAGTAAAATAAGGAAAGACCAAACACTAACTTGCACACTTTCCCTACTGCTTCTGCTTATTCTCTCTGCTAGACAAAAACTCAAAAATTGCAGAAGATCGGTTCATCCTGTCTACATCCACTATCACTACCTGTCGCTTCATTCTCATTGACCTGTAGTAGCCGCAAAACTATTTTTTATCCTAGATTCATACTTTGCTGCAAATGCAAGTGTCGATGAAAGTGCCTTTGAGCATTACTTGAAGTACTTTTGCGAGGTCTCCCAACCCCGGTTGAACGTTGACCAGAAGGAGTTGGAGAGCCCTATACCTCTGGTTGTATTGCCTTGAACTTTCCTGATTCATTTGCATTTCCCTTTTCTCTCATGCATATCTGAGAATCATTTTGCCCATTAGTAGAGTAGACAGTTTGCAATTTGCCACCAAATTTATCATATGAAGGTCCACCGAGAAAGGGTAAACTCCTGCCAGTTCCATCACCATCACGACTTTGCTGGGATGAGTTTGCCTCTTTATCCTTTGCAGAATTATCTGATGCGCATTTTCCAAATGAAAGAAAACTTAAACCTTTAGGTGCCTTTGCATTCCTGAGTTTTCAGCAATTCCAGAAGAAGAGAATATAAAGGCATCAAGCGGGTGTTTAGTATTTGATTTGCCAAGTTGATTGAGAGACTTAATCTCTTTGGAGAAGCCGATTGTGGGTTCTGAGTCCTTCTTGTCTTGAATCCGACGAAAGACAAATCAATAAGGAATGCAACTAATTATAGTATAAAACTTAAGAGGTAAATAAAAATATTGACGAATAAAGCTGGTTGTACCGGCAAACTGGCACTTGGGACATACCTTGTGTGAAAACATGCAGTTATCACCTCTGACACAGAAACCTGTAGTCACATAATTTTTACATGGGTACTTGGATAACTGATGATCATATGGGCAGTCATCCCCTTTCATGCATGCTTGGCGTGCAAAATGACAACATGGCTGGACATAATGATGGGTGAATTACTATGGCACAATTTTCCCTCTCTCATAAATTCCCCCCCCCCTTCTGATAACTAGCCTCTTATATTAATGGCGAGCCTATTCCCAGAAGGGAAAGAGCAGGCAACATTCAAAGCACAGGAAGCAGTACACCTAAAGATCTTAAAATCAATTAAGTATGCTACCATGATGAATTATTTTACGGGCACAGTTACATTAGTTAAAATGTAATTTAGTTCTTGCGTCTTCTTGTCTCCATATCATCTAGCATTTCTCTCTTTCCAGAAATAATAGACTGTAGCAGCTAATAGAACGGCCAAGATGGCAACAATAAGCCGTCTTTCCTTTTATCTTAGTGATGAGCCACTATATCTCAGTGTTCCAGCTGCTCCCCTGCCTTCTAATGTTCATCCAAGCTAGCAATTTCTCCCAAATCTGTCTAGAGTAGGAACACTCAAAGAACAGATGGTCATGAGTCTCATTTACCGCATTGCATAACACTCACATAATAGGTACCTGAATCCCCAGGTTGATAAACTGTAGACATCTATCTGCAGTCGATAATCTATTGTGTAAAGCAAGCCACAAAATAAACTTGTGTCTAGGTATCAGACCTGATATACACATAATATTTCTCCATGAAACAGCATGATCAGAAGGTAAGATGCTAGTGTATGCTTGATGGATGTTGTATCTTCCATCTTTTTACATAGCTGTTCACTAATGTAACAGGTTCACCAATTTTGTCCAGCCTTGTACTCGCACTCCATATTTTCCTGATGATCCAACAAGCTTGATGAGGAGGAGGTGAGTTGAAGGTAGTATCTCTTAAAGATAATAGTAGTGTACCCATTTAACCCAAAGAATCTGTTTCTTGCAAGAAATGGCCCATAGCATGGCCTCCCTAACTTCGGCAATATAAAAGTTTCGCTTTATTTGGACTATGATATCGCTGGAAAAAGGACGAGTTCCTATCCCCCGTCTATGTGCCATTTATGTCGGGAGAAGGAGCCCCAAAATGTTTGTGAGAAAAGCAAAATCTCCTCTCTCTAGGAAAGAAGTTGTTCATGGGCCTGGACAAGGTTGGTATTGTCAAAGGGAACGACCTTCAAAGTATTGGAGTTTTTCAAAGTTAGTACTCAGATAGCCTAGCAAAAGAGTGACCAAAAGAAATCAAATGAAGCAAAATTGAAAATCTTAAGCTTGCGCATAAGGAGAAAAGGCCGAGAACCGTGAGGCTCATGACTCCGGACCTCCTTGACAATGCGGGTAGTTTTAGGGAAATTAGTCCAGGCAGGGTTGAAGCAAAAAGTTTCTTAGAGATTTTAGAGAGATAATGTGGAAGTAAAAGAATAAGAGCATGATTAGAGCACGTAAACGTATGTGGTGAACCAAAGAATATGGAAACACATTCTGCTAGAGATTGTTAACCAAAGCCCTATAGAGTCGTGCCCCCTACAATGTCGCTTCCACGTGAAGTGATTGCCCAGAAAAAGGAATATACTCTGTCTGACAGACTAAAGAAAGCCGATCAAAACGTCGCAGGTTGCACGGAGTACCACCTTCTTTATGCGTAGGTGAGATAATATCGTTAAGATAGCATACAATGCACCATGGTAAGGAATGACATTTAGAAAGTAAGCATAGAGCTTCCCAAAAATCCGCCTTCTCTTGCTCCGTGGGGACATAAACCCCAGACACAAGAACTTTGGATTGGGAGAGATTATCTAAGACTTCAAGGGTAATAGAGCCCTCCATCTTGGCCAAAATTGAAGCAAGAATGTTCCTATCATTCCATAACACCCAAATACCCCCGAGTGATTAATCAGGTTAACAAAATCAAAATTATCAAATCCAGTTTTACAAATGATTTGATTTGGGTTAATGGAATTGGTCATGGTTTTCGTTGTAAACATAATATCAAGTTGAAACATACGCTTAAGAAAAAGTACTTCGTTAAGCGCTTCCGCTTTTTTCGCCCAAAAAATATTCCA
This sequence comes from Mesembryanthemum crystallinum, assembly GCA_030267885.1. Classification (NCBI taxonomy): domain Eukaryota; kingdom Viridiplantae; phylum Streptophyta; class Magnoliopsida; order Caryophyllales; family Aizoaceae; genus Mesembryanthemum; species Mesembryanthemum crystallinum. The sequence continues at coordinate 1,004 of BSSO01007217.1, read as the reverse complement.
ACTAACAACTATCATGATAAAACGGAAGAAAAAGACATGTGCCAAAAACTATACACGAAATTCTACAATTGCACATATCCCATGATGCCATACCCAAACACGGACATGAAAATAATGGTGCCAAATTAAACATAATACAGTGTATATGGACCAATGAAATAGAAATGAACAGGACAAAAACTAATAAAGCGAAATAAAAATAAATTGAACAAAAGCATCAAAAACTGGCCCATGACCAAATCAAACTGTGATGCGAGAAGCCCAGTCCAAAAATTGTGGTCTTAAGTAATCCATCTATTTTCGCAACCCATGCAACTGCATTTGGATCCAAGAACACCACGCCATGCACAGATCCCGCAAAACAACCAAGCAAACCCACCAATTCCAAGAGGCCGTACCTCATTCATGAATCCATAAGTGACATTATGAAATGCCTCAACGAACATGAAAAACCAATGCAAAGGAGTTAGAAAGCCAGAAATGAGGTACTTAAAAGCTCAGCCATAAAACAAGAGCATGTCAAGGGGAATTAGAGCAATAACCAAGTAAGACACCCCAATAAAGTATAAAGATAGATAAATTCATAATACTAAAGGGAATATTACAAAAAATTCCACCTAAAATACAATCCAAAAAAAAAAAAAGCGGATGGCGTACAATTGAAGAGAATTAGAGCTTAGCAATGACTTAAACATAGAAATTATAGAAAGTCAAGTAGCAAAATATATCATCATTAAGACACCAAGGGGTTACCTAGAGTCTCCAGCTCCCATCGCGGCAACCAAGGTGGCGTCCTCAACATTTTCCATCCTCCGCTTCGTTGCAGACTCCCCAGAAGCAGCCAGTTCATTCTCTTCCTTTAGATCCATAAAATCCGAGGCATGTACACAGGATGAGAAGGAAGAGTAAGTGGTGCGTGTCGTTACCGCAACAAAATTAATACACTTACTAACACCTAACAAGTAGATAGGGCAAGTAAGGGTCGATCCCACGGAGAATGAATA
>BSSO01007216.1:0-11171 GCA_030267885.1 Mesembryanthemum crystallinum | reverse complement strand
GTTATGGGATTTTATGGGTTTTGAAAGCTAATTTTGGGACAAAAAATATGGTGTTTTTGAAAGCTAATTACGGGACGGAGGGAGTATTATAACTCAGGGGTATTTTATAAAAATATTCCTAAATTGTAAAAAAAATAAAAAATTACCATAAGTCGCTACAAGTCTCTTTACATTGATAAAGATCACTCTTAAATTTGATCATTTAATATAGATAGTCGCATAAGAGTGTTATTTATAAGTATATTTATATATCTTGAAAAAAACTTCCATCCAAGATTACCATTTATCTCAGAGATTTAAAAAGGATACTAATACTCTCAACTATGGCAGCAAAAAACAGAAATACTCACAACTTTCGTTATTATTTCCACTAAACCCAACTTTTACATGTCAAACAAAAGTGTACCATGTCAGCGGATCTCATTAAAATTCATGGAAAATTATCTCTCGTCGAAAACTCACCGGAGTATGTATTTTTCTTATTTAAATCAAACATCACGAGACTATGGATAAATACTGCACAATTAGAACCCGAATTTGTTTCCCTCATTCACCAACTGATTTTTTTTTTTATTTTTTTTTTCTAAACTAGAGTGAAAAAGTAGTGATTTTTCCCATAACTACCATATTGGTCTTTAAAATGAGCACTTGTGTACAATATGGTCTTATTGAAAACCAATGTGTCAATTTGGGTTAAAAAAAATCACTTTTTGGCATATAGGGCCCCAAAACCGGTTATTATATAAAAAACGAATAAAAAAATACTTTTTAAATATTTTCTTTCATTTTTCATCTTTTTATTTCGTTTTCCCCATTCTCTTCTTTTTCTTTAATCGAATCTATTTTCTCTCTCCTCCCTCTCTCTCCCCTCCCCTGCCCCATCCCCATCCCCAAGGCAACCCCCACCCCCTCCTACTGTCCAACTACCCACTTCTTGGGGGGTGGGTGGCTGGCTGGAGGGTAATTTCAGTGATGCAATTGAGTGATTTCGTCAGTATCGGATGCAGTCGAGTGATTTCGTCAATGTCGGGAAGAAAGTTAGGTACTAGTTTCGGCAGGGAACAAGTCACGGACCATCAAGTCATGGAAGCCGACAAGGAAGGTCAAGTGATTGCCGAAGACAACTAAAGCTAATTAGAGCAATAAACGAGCACGAGATTAACGCCTCCAAGGCAACTTCGCTGGCGGCAGGGGAAAGGGAGAAGGAGAAAAGGGGGAAGAGGAGAGAGATAAATCAATAAAATTAAAGGAAATAGAAGAAAAGGTGGATCATGATAGGAGAGTATAGAAGTTGTATTCAATTTGACATTGTAAAAAGTGATTGCCAAGGATGTCACATTGACATTCCTTTGGGAGATGGAATATACAAGCTACCATTTTCCAAAAAAAAAAAAAGAAGAAGAAAATGGGAAAATGGTATAAAAAGATAGAAAATGAAAGACAATATTAAAAAAAATATATATTTTTTTTATTGGTTTTGGGGCCTTATATGCCAAAAAGTGATTTTTTAAAACTCAATTTGAGTCATTAGTTTTTAAAAAGACCATATTGTCCACATGTGTTTATTTTAAAGACCATTTTAGTAATACGGGAAAACGTGAAAAGTGAGGGAGAGTGAGAGTTGTGATGTTTTTTTTTTTTTTTCTTTCAAAGGAGAAAGATAAGGGAATTCATTTTGGTTGAAAATAATTTAAATAAGAAAAACACACATTAATGAATTAAAATGAGCTTCACAACTAGAAACATGCTTTTGCGGCGAGTTTTAATGAAATTAGATGAGGAGTATTCATGTTTTAGCATTAACTTTTTACAAGATTTTCAAAAGTTAAAGGTAGTTACGGAAAATTGTCGTGTGGGGCTCTTTTCCACAAAACCTTCTTACACATATTGTAAATATGATAGTTGTGTTACGGGAGTTTTTACCAATTAAGTCCTCAACGTTTGCGCTTGCAAATTTATTTATTTGATTTTTTTTTTTTTTAACTTTGTCGAAGTCTCTAGGTTGTAAAAAAGGAAAATTGATTAAAAAAGAAAAATTTGTTAGAAAACACCTTTTAAAAAAATATGACTTTTTTTTATTTAACCACCTTATAAATTATTTTTTTATTGCCTTATAAAATATTTTCGGTCAAATCCAACCATCTTAACCTCGCCACTTTTGTAGATTAAATGAACCACGTTCAAGTCATATGAGTGTAGTTTGGTTAGTTCACTTTGTTTTTTATCCGGAAAAGAGGTTAAGGTGGTTGGATTTGATCGGAATATTTTATAAGGTGGTTTCGTTAAAAAAAAGTTATAAGGTAGTTGTATAAAAAAGTTATATTTTAAAATGTGGTTTGTGACAATTTTCTCTTAAAAAAAAATAAAAAAATTAGGTGAAAAGAAAAGGGTGAAATTTTATTGGCAAGTGGTAAACATTTTAGTCCTGTGAAAAGGAAAAAAAAAAAAAAAAAAAGAGAAGTACTTCATTTGTTCTCAAATGAAACTGACGCTGAGTTGCGTAAAAGCAAGTGTCACTTTCATTAAGCAAGTGTCACTTTCATTTAAGAACGGGAGGGAGTAACATTTGAATGAGTTGAAAGTCCACAAAAAAGTCCAAAGCAATCTTTGTGACCGCCGCAATCAACTCAACACCATTTACCTCCTCCGGCACTTGTCACCGGAAAACTGCAATTCTACACTCAAATCCTTTTCTCTCTCTACCAAAGCAGACTTATATCCGCCATGGGAGAAGCTTCGAGGTTGACGATGCTCTCATTATTGACCTTGACAACAACAATGTCAATGTCAGAATTCTGTGAAAGGAGGTGGCAACAATAACTCCCACCTCTCCATTTTCCGCCCCAAAGTCGATGAGATCTCTCTCACTCTCCTCACTACCAACACCTCATTCTTTTTCCCGGTACTCTCTCTCTCTATGTCTTTCCAAATTAGGGTTTCCATTCTTGTTTTAGTAGTCTACTCATTGACTCATTTGTTGTTTGTTGCATTTGTTCAATTATTATATGATTGGCATTGATTGGGAGGCTCAAGACTTTTTCTGCTTTAACTCATTTGAATAAGTTTTAGGCTATTATTAATCTCTTCCCTTGATAACAACGGAACATGGAACTAAATGAGACGGAATTGAATTGAATTGAATTTAAGAAGAAAAAGTAAGGTCAAATGAACATGTTTTTGGTTGAGTTTAGTTCAAATCAGTTCATGTTTTATGTCAAGACTTGACTTTTTTAATTGGTTTTTTAGGGTCTTCAAAAATATTTTTTGATTATTGTTAGTTTAAAGTATAATACAAAAGTTAAATTTATATGAATGATTTCTTTCGAAATCACAGTTCAACAGAAATCTAACAACTACTCCATAATTTTATGTCTTTATTTATCATATCTTTGGAATGATTAATCGCTAAAGTTTACAAATTTTAACTTCTAAATTTCTGTTTCAAAAGCTCAAATCCGAACGGATTTATGCGTTTAATTCAATTCAGTTCAACACGGCTAAAAAATGGTTGAATAGAATAAGCTCCCATTTGTATCTGGTTCATTTGGAGTAGTAGAGCAATAGATAGCATTGTTAATTAATTCTCCCAAAAAGCAAAACACTACACAACACTCACAGGCGCAATTTAGCACAACAGTCAATCACACCACACAAAACGACAAAAAAAGTAGGAGAGAGAAAGTCTCGCTCGCACTTGCGTTTTCCTTCATCTCCCATCATCTAAACCGATCACCACTATCAACGTGGACGGCTAGGATCCACCCAAATCGCAGGCTCTGATTGGCTAACGTCGCATCAATTGCTCCTACTACTCTATCACTGGTCCACGTACCCATCTCGATGTGGGGCCCACACGATTAAAAAATTAGAGGGAGGATAAAATGGTCTGTCATAAATAAAGAGAGGAAGAACCCAGACAGCCGACACTTGTCATCTCCTCTCCCCCCAAAAACACACACTACTTTCTCTCTCTAAAAAAAAAACTTCTTCTAACTTTCTCTCTCTAAAAATTTCTTCTACTCTCTTTCTCTCTCTTCTGTTCTGAAGGCGCAGCCAAGTAAGAGAGACCCAACAACAACAGCCCACTCGCTGTAGGAGAGAGAAAACAAGGGGAGAGAAAAAAAAAAAAAGGACAGAAAAACAATTTTGCCCAAGCAAATATTTCAGGGTAAGTTAAAACAATTCAAATTACTCCTTATAGCAAAAATCATGATTTCCCCTTTTTTTTTTTGTTTTTTAATTTTTTTTCCCTCTTTTCTGGACTTTGCTTAACTCTAATTGGTTGCTAGATTATTGGGATTATTACCAAGTTTTGAGAAAAATCATGGAGTATTTTATTTTCATAGTTGTGATACAGATATACTACTATATGTTTTTATTTTGATCCGGATATTGGTTCTGTTCTGTAGCTGATTTCTGGGTAGTTTTGTTTTATGTGCTCAACAGAAACAAAAATTTCAATTATGGGGCAATTTTTGATCTATGAGCAAACAAGAAATGCCCTAAGTTTTGAATTCTTATGGTTTAGTTTTGGGTTGTATTTGTGTTTGTTGGAATGGGGTAATCTAATTGGGTGTTGGGTTCCTCTTTGTTTATGCAGGTCTGGGGTAGTGAAAAAGTAGCTTGAGCTCAGAGTTGAAGCTGGTACTGAATTTGAGGTGCAATTGTTTCCCAATTGTTATATGTAAGAATTCTGATTTTAGTTGCTGATCAGATTTGGGAATTAGGGTGGGTTTTAAGCAGAAAAACTTTGGTGAAATGGGGAGTAATTTTAATTTTAAGAGCTTTGGGAATGAGCCACCGGGAGATGGGAGTGGGAGACCCTCATCAGGGGCTTTCCCGCTTGCGAGGCAAACATCGGTATATTCATTGACATTTGATGAGTTTCAGAGCACCCTAGGAGGGATGGGGAAGGATTTTGGGTCAATGAATATGGATGAATTGTTAAAGAATATATGGAGTGCTGAAGAGACTCAATCTATGGCTACAGCTGCTACAGCTGTTGGGAGTAGTGGTCAAGAAGGGCAAGGTCAGAGCGGGTATTTGCAGAGGCAGGGTTCGCTAACTCTGCCTAGGACGCTTAGTCAGAAGACGGTTGATGAGGTTTGGAAGGATATAGCCAAAGAGTTTAGTGGTGGGAAGGAAGGGGGAGCTGGATCGGATGTGCCACCGAGACAGCAGACATTGCGGGAGATAACTTTAGAAGAGTTTTTGGTGAGAGCTGGGGTTGTGAGGGAAGATACCCAACCCCAATTGCCTGGGAAGTCGAATGTTGGTGGGATTTTTGAAGATTTATCAAGGGTTAGTAACAGTAATGGTAATAACAATACAGGTTTTGGGATTAACTTTCAGCAACCGGGTCGAGGTGTTGAGTTATTAAGTAATGGTGGTATTCCTGAGAGTAATCATCAGATTACTTTGCAGTCAACTAATTTGCCGTTGAATGTTAATGGTGTGAGAACTTCCCAGCAGCAGCAGGCAACACCATCACAGATATCACAGATGTCGCAGCAGCCACAGCAGCAACATCAGCAGCAGCAGCAGCAGCCACAGCAACAACAGCCGCTATTTCCTAAGCAGGTTGCTGTTTCTTATGCTTCTCCAATGAAGCTACCTACTAGCGCTCAGCTAGGTAGTCCTGGAATTAGGGGTGGCAATATTGGGTTATCCGATCAAGGAATTAACAGCAATTTGGTCCCAGCATTGCAGGGTGGAGGGATGGGCATGTTTGGGTTGGGAGGTGGAGCAATCGGTGTTCCAACTGGATCTCCTGCAAATTTGTCGTCAGATGGGCTTGGAAAGAGCAATGGGGATACATCCTCTGTTTCACCAGTCCCCTATGTGTTTAATGGAATGAGGGGGAGAAAAGGCCACGCTGTTGACAAAGTGGTGGAGAGACGGCAGAGGAGAATGATAAAGAACAGAGAGTCTGCTGCAAGATCACGAGCTCGTAAGCAGGTAATTTATTTTCGTTTTGTTAGAGTGTTCATGGTGTGTTACTTACAGTTCTGTTATCTAGCACATTGGGGTATAATAGAAAGTTCTATTATAAATTTACGAGCTGGTTTGCTATTTTCCACATTCATCGCCTTGAATTGGGATAAAAGTTGCAAGACGTGCATGAGATGCCTGTAACAGTGCTAAGCCTAAGCATATGACTGATTTCTGTGCATCACTGTTTGTTATTGGAGCTTAGCATTTTGGTATTGGCGTGACGATGATAAATGCTAGTTCGAGTGATGTGTTTATAGGTAGTCCTGAGTGAAATAAAGTATTATGGTACCACTGTACCAGTGTATATATCAGTGTCATGAATAAGGCTCTAACTGTATCAACCTTGGCCCATTTGTTTCTACTGCCAATACTGCTTTTGTTAATTATGAGTAGATGGTCAATCTTAAAACCTGAATGAGCGCAATTAGTAAGCTTGCTGCATCCTTGAACTGCTGTGAGTATGGTCCTGTGGTAACTATATTATTATCATAATATTTGTGTTCCATGTCATTGGTGATCTTTTCGAACCTAGAAGGTAGAGGATGGAAGCGAGAAGATGAGGAAAAAAGTAGAGGAAGTTTTTAAGAATAGAAACAGGAAACACAATAAATTGTATATTTGTATGTGCTGTTATTGTGAAAAGGATTTTTATATGGTGATGTCGGAAAAGAGAAAATAGATAATGACATGGATGATGAATTATTATTTTTTATTTCCAAAAGTGATGTCATCTCCATAATAATTAACATATATGTCCTGTAAAATACTGCTAGGTAATTTTTTGAAGGTTTAGAGATTGGCTGTCAGATTTTCCAATCTTGATACTTATGTCGGGGTGTAGACTTGTGATTCATGACCTATAACTATAAGGGAGACATCCATCATAGTTTTCTTTCTTCTGCAGCACATATGGTACTTCTGTCCTGTACTCTTGTTGCATTGCCTAAGAATGAATCCTGATGGCAATTTGCAGAACATTTCTGATATACTCTAACCTATAAAAGCATCTTTTGTCATTCTTTTAGGGAAATTCTCCCCCTCCTGTCGGAGTTGGAGCCCTTGGAACTGAACAATAAAGTGCTACTATTGTTTATCTAGCAGGATATTGATTGTACATGTAGGACCAGAATTCTTAGTTTATAATGTTCTCCTTTTGTTTCATGTGCTACAATTGATGTTTATGTGCATTCTTTACTTGGCTAGCTGCAGTTTCTTGTAACCCCTCCCCCACACCAAAAAAAAAAGGAATATTTTGTGTGGTGCCCAGTATTTGGGACTTTCCTATGTGGTGGCTAATGTTTTTCCAAATCTATTAGTGTTCCAGTACTCTCGAGGTAATCTATATGGTGACCTTTGACTGCAATGCGAATTTCTTTTAGCTAAACCCCTTCCCACACTTTCTCATCAGTGATAGTGAGTTATTAATGGTGTGGGAATATGCTAGAGGTTGAGGGATGAGCTTAATCATTAAATTTAGCACTTTTTGAACATAAAAGTTTGTGGGAGGCTATCACATAGAAAATTGTGGTAATTGAAGTGAGATAAACAATGTCCACAACGGAGAAAACTTCAAAAATACATGGACACCATCTGGAAAGTAGTAGATGTGAAACCTATACTGTACATATCTGGACATCAACTTTCTCCTTCCTCCACTTATTACTTCAGCTACCATTTTTTTTTTCTTTTTTTTTTTTTTGGCATGAGAAGAAGAGGTGGGGAATGGATTCTTGTTCAGAATTACAGAAAGGACATATCATATTCCCCGCATAGCATTGCAACATAGCTAATATATCTCTGGTCAGTAGCCTGCCTTTGATCACTAACCATAAACACATGGCATGTCTAGAAACAGAATATCTTCCCCAGACAGGAGCTGCATATCTATACCTCTGATGTTCTCCAGTTAGCAATTTCAGCTACTATGTTTCTGAGGCATAAAGTGTCACATAAAGATTTGTTGTCAATAAAGTGGTCATACACCAACCTAGATAGAGTTTTCATAGTTGTTTCCTAAGTTAATTGTTTTGTTTTCTATGTAGGCTTATACCATGGAGTTGGAACAGGAAGTTGCGAAACTAAAAGCGGAGAACCAAGAATTGCGGAAGAAACAGGTACTTACTGTAGTACTATTTTAGCCATGTTCATTTCAAATGTGTATATGTCACGACAAATCACAATTAATTGGGCTTGTTTGAACTGCAGGCAGAGATTGTGGAAATGCAGAAAAATCAGGTTGGGTTCTTTGCCATTATATTAATCAATATGGTTTAATATCAACTTGTATATTTTTTGAGTAAACCTCTTTCAAAGCTTGTTTAAATCATATTCTAAGATGTTAAAGCATTTATAACCTACCATTCTGTTATTAAAACATCGGACTCCACTTGGTTGTAAGTTGTACTAACTGGTATTTAATCTATTTATCAGTCAACTCACAAGAGTAAAAATAATTGTAAGGGCGTCATTACCTCTGTTCACATTGCCTACAATCTGATGTCATCTAAATTCTATATCTGAATTATCCACCATCCTTGGTATTTTATGTAGTAGTAATATGCCTACTGTCTGGGATGGTGATGCAATGTTTTTAGGTTGGTTTTCCCTTTCTTTTGCTTCTTCTCCCCTGTTCAAGGTAGCGAGGTTTAGTATGGTTAGTTTCTTTATGGAAAGTGTCTTAATCGCTATCATTAAAAGACGCGGTTTAGTGATTCCATTCATTGTAACAGGTGATGGAGATGATAAATGAACAACCACGAAAGCGCCTGAGGAGGACACAGACTGGGCCCTGGTAAGAGACTGATATGGGATACTCACAGTAGGTTGGTGTAAATATCTGAGAAATGGATGGTCTATCCTTCCGTGTGTTAGATAGCTGAGGACTGTACTGTAGGTTACAGATTTTATAATTTCGTTTGCTCCTCTGAACATCAGGGCTAGGTAGGCGAAGAGGAGCGTGACATGCGATCCATTAAGATGCTGTTGGATATGTATTTTTAAGGGCATGTCCAGTTCTCTCTTGTCTTGGTTGATGATTTATAAATTCCCTTATAGCTTCATTTTGTATTGATTCCATTAGGCTTTTAGCTTTTTGATGGTATATATACTGAAAGAAGTTTTCTTTTTTTTTTTTTTTCTGTAAACTGAATGGAAAATGATTATCTATAATCATCGAAGCTAATTTTGATTCCGGGTCATTTGAATAATTGCTGAGCTCCACTTACTAAAGAAGAAATAAATTTTTATCAAAAATAATTCGAATATGCATCAACAAATTACTCCTTTTCTTTTTGACAAAAATAAATTACTAGTTGAGGATAAAGATTTTTTTTTTTTTAATTTCCTATAATAATAATAAAAAAAAGAAATATTTATTCATGAAAGTGCACCCTTAGGTGCCCCTATTAGGATACTAACCATTTGCTATTTTTATGGTCAATAGAAATAGTAGGCTTAAGTTGGTTAACCTTTCGTGTGTATGTGTTTTTTCCCCTTCCCAATTCATAGTTTGTACTCTTGCGGGTTTGGATAATAGATTGGTCTACATTTTACGTAGGTTTGCCAATATTACAAACAAGTTTAGCTTGAAAAGGAATACCAACATGCCATGCTTGGTTGTTTGTTTTGCCATTCTAGATTTCATGTGAAAATTAGTTTGATGTTTAAACGATTCAAAAAGAGTAATCACAACTAGAGGGACAATATCTTCTCGTCTCTAAAATTTCAAATCGCCATTTATAAGGTTCTTCTCTCTTTTCATCTCTGTGAGTTTGAAGAACTCTTGTTCTTACTTCCTCTCTCCTTAATTTGCCTAATTCATCACCATCTTTTGATTTCTGATCTGAAAAAGATGAAGTTTGCTATTGGTGCCAATGGAGCAGTTTACACTTTGAGCTGCCCTATCAGATTAAAATACTCCAGCTGTCTAGTTGCTGTTGTGGTGTTTGTGGAGATGGTTTTTGATTTCTGTTTCAATTGAAGTAAAATTTCAATTGAAGATGAAGAATCTTTTGCAGCTCTTGCATCTCTTGTTTAGCTTTAGTTTCATTTTAGTTTATGTTTCTTTTGCTGTTTTTCACCAGTCTGTTGGTGATGAGCACTTGGGATTGCCTTCTTAATATAGAAGGTAATCTTGGTTATCTTACCTTTAAAAAAAAAAAAAAAACAAAATTAAAATACTCCAATCAAACTTCTCATCAGTGTAACACTCAAGGCTTCCTCTATGAAGGACAGTATGAGAAACCAAGAAGTAAATTGGCTACTTTAATATACAAAGGCAGGTGTCTTATTTATACAGTGTCACTAAAAGTTTCACTGGTAGAAAAGAACCACTAGCAAATGGATTAAGAAGCCAGTATACTACAGAGTACTGAAGCAGCTTGAAACAAGAAATCCATGGAAGATCTCAGAACTCATTAGATTTCTCTATCCCAAAGCTCTTCAAGGGTTTCGTATCCCGCAAATTTCTCATGCACCACGTCCCAAGCTTTGACAAATTTTACCTGCATCAGAGAGAACATGTTTTACAATCAGGCAGTAACTTAACACGGCCTTCCCCGAAAGCGAAAAAGGGGGAAAATAGAAGATACCAACAAAAAGTAGCAAAGATAAGCATGATTAGCTGCTACACTAGCTAGCTTACCAACTCAATTCGAAAATGTATTTGCATCTACCAAGCTATCTTGCCATAATCATTTGCTTTCTGAGAATGAGAAACTCTGAACAGATAGTTAAGCAAATTGGTGTGCAGATATGGTTACGGAGTTTCAGTTCAGGGGGATGGAGATTGGAGTTTATTGGCACAGGAGGGCAATTTTTGTTGAATCTATGAATTACCTTTGATGCAATTATGTGTTTTTCATTGGCACTTACAAGTGCATAGGGTTCAAGCAACATTTGAGAGTCATTGAAGCTGATTTGTGGGGAACACGGTCTGAAGAGACTTGGAGCATGGGCACAGTGAGTTACAGATTCAGGGAATTTGGTGTCAGAGGCAAACGACCTGGCTAGGGGTGTAACTGAGTCGAGCCGGCTCGGTGAGCCCTCGGACTCGGCTCGGTCAAAGCTCGGCTTGGGCTCGGGTCAAACCGAGTCCGAGTCCGAGTCGAGCTCGAGCCGGCTCGAATGTTAACCGAGCCGAGCCCGAGCCTACTATGGCTCGGCTCGGTCGGCTCGGT
>BSSO01007215.1:0-11172 GCA_030267885.1 Mesembryanthemum crystallinum | reverse complement strand
ATACACAATATATGGAAGATATAACTCTTTCTATATTACAAGATATACTAAAAGATATTGGGGACCATAATGTACATCCACATATAATATTTTCATAACATCCCATTTTTAGAGGGGTGGATTTTACGCTTTAGATGGCTTATAATACATCGTATAGAAGAAAATTCATACTGATACACAAGGCTTTGTGTTTTCAAATGTTTTTACTAGGACATAGAGTATGTGTTTTGGTATAAGAGAGATGCAAAAGTCAGTATAATAAATTTACATACAAACAAACGAGGGAAAAATCAACTGTGTAACAATGATTTAATAGAATGGGGTGGTACTAGGAATTAGGAAAAAGTACTGAAATGAATAATGTGGATTGTGGCATGGGCGGGCGCAGCTCAATGTGACCGGGCCAGCAAGACCAAGGTCGCCCGGCCCACGTAGAAACGTCTCTGTAGCCTGTAGCTTCCTTCCTTCCTTTGGTCGTCCAAAATCAAAATATTCTTCCACCTTTAATTTTGGATTTTTGTCAACTTCTCTTCTTTTCTTTTCTCTTTTGGTTTCTTTATCCCCAATTTGCTCCCCATCACCATTACTTATTATTAGTGCCGTGCTTCTTTTGTCCGGGTATTTTGGCCTACATACGTAAGTTGCGGCAACAATAAATAGGCGCCACATTAAATCTTAAGCTTTTTGAGATACGTAAACATAAGTAGACTTAATTATTTTCTCATCAAATCTTGCAACAACTTCAAATTATATGTGCATCCGATCCCAAATTCAAATTTCTTACAAGGTTCGTTCTTTAATTGGAGTACTATACCTTAGTTATATAAGTAGAAATTCGGAAGCATACCTTAGTTATACAAGTAGGTCTTGTATACACTTTGATGTATTATATAGACTTATTTCTAAACGGTTGTTTTAAGGGGGCAACTCTTCATTTAATAGGTAGATTTCGAATTATACTGATAATTGGATATACAATAATAAGGAAATTTTACTATAGCAGCAAGGGGTTTCTAGACTTCAGGTCACTGAAGCTCTGATACCATATAGAATGAACAATTTCAACCAAAAGTTTAATGATAACTTTTAATTTGTTGTATGGACCAAATCATACAAAACGTTACACTTTTTTTAATTCATAGGTTATATGGAGTATTTTTTTTTTTTTTTTTTTTTATGAAACTCTCAATGTATACTGAGTATAATATCTTCACGCAAGTTGTATAGTCTAATATGGACAAAAATTATCTATCAAATCGAGGGATGGAGCAATACATATATCACTAACGTGGGGAAAGATTTAGATGATGGCCTAGTTGCAGTTAGTTAAAACTAAAAGTGGCAAGATGTGGTTTAAGGGCTACACACGTGGCAAAGCTGATTAAGAGTTAAACTAGCAGTTTCTGCATTGTCGATATATAGGCAGGTAATTAATTTTATTCCTTAGCTTGAGAGCTCAGTGACAGTGTTTCATCACCAACACACCCTTTGTCCTTTGTTCAAGCTGTTGCTAAGCTTAGTCACCACTGGACTCATATGCTTGTAATGTTGTCCCTTTCTAAGTCGCAGTGGTAATTAGATCATACTCCATCCGTCCCGTAATTAGCTTTCAAAAACACCATATTTTTTGTTCCAAAATTAGCTTTCAAAACTCATAAAATCTCATAACTTTTTTATTATACCCCTCCACTAACTCACAAATACAAAAAAAAATACACTCTCTCTCCAATCACACACTCTCTCTCCAATCACACACTCTCTCTCCAATCACTGTCACTCTTTCTATCATTTTATTCTCTCACAATAATATCTCTCTATTACTTTAATCTCTCACATAAAATTCCCCTTTTATTTTTTAGTCATTCTATTACTACAAGGGTAAATTTGTCTAAAAAAACTCACCTAAAATCTTGTTCCCTCCTAATTTTTGAAAGCTAATTCTGGGACGGAGGGAGTATGTTATTGTCCAGAAAAATCATATCATATCCAAAAATATCATGTTTTATAAACTCTCTCTATTTCACTAAAATCTTTACATCAAAGAATTGCACGTAAATTAAGAAAATTTGGATTGGTATGAGACTTCCAATTTTGCACTTAGACTAATGTTTAATTAATAAAGCTTAAAAAAGATGAGGGAGAAGATAGTGGGTAGAATAAACATTTCAACCAAAAAAAGCCTTTGTACTTCAAGCCATGTAAAGATTTTGGAGGGAGTATTACTTAGACCAAAAGTTGGAAGTAAAGTACCACTATATTGGAAGGTGAGGGTGTTTAAAAAAGTAGAATGCAATCCAAAATCTATAGGTTTATTTATTTCAACTATCCAATCTGTTAGTCAGTTGAGGTCATCTCATCAGCACAATTCAATTTAGTATAATTCGGTTAGGTTCATTTTAAAAGTTATCACTTTATTCAATATATTTTCCAGATGATACATGTGTTGTTGAAAATATTTAAATGAATACTTTCAAATGAATCAATATTAACCCATATTTAAACGAGTTGTAAATAACTAACAACCCAACAAAATAACTTCAATTTAGTTGAATTCAGTTTAAATTAATTTAAGTTTAAATCTGTTCAAATTGATTCAATTCAACCTTTTATTAATGTGAATATGCTAAGTCTGTTGCCAAAGCATAAGGCATATTCTCATGCTTTTTGTTGGGCCTTGGGATCATACTAGAAAATTGTGTCTCGTCAATATTATCTTAGTGCGCTAAGTCTGAAAGTGGATACACGCGGACCATTTATACGATACACGGGCTTGGAGCCACAGTTGAAAGTAATTGTTATCAGCCCATAAGTTTCCATTCTTCCTTTAATGAGTTGGGTTGAATGGGATAGCTTTATGTTTTCTTCATTTTTCTGATGTTGGAAAAGGCCCATACATGCTTCAATTCGAATGCTTCTTTACGTAATATCGTACTCCCTCTGTCTCGTGAAAACGTTAACAATTTGTAATTTGAGTCGTCTCAGTAATTGTTAACATTATCTAAGGAAATAAAATAAATGCAATTACTTATCTACCCACTATACTACTCTCTTGCTTTAACCACACCAATAAAGTAGGGGTAAAATGAATATTAAGACTCCTTTTCCAACTCCCTTATTATTTGTACAAATTGATTTTGTTAACGTTTTCACGAGACGGAGGGAGTATCGACTCACTAAGATCGGGTTGGGAATTCTTATGCTCTTGTACATCTATAAGTTTGTAATTTTACATCTATAAGTTTATAATTTAATAAAAGGAATTATTGCCCTAAAATTATCATATAGTAATACTACCTAAGCTATATAAATAAATAAAAAATGTTATTGCTAGCATTTTTTCCAAATAATTATATCTATTGAAAAGATGTTTATGAAAAAAAATATTTATGTACTAACCGTACATTGCACAAATAATTTTTTGGGCGTGTCTAAATGGTACCTCTTAATGCACGGCCTCGGGTATTCCATGAATAAATTCGTGTAAGTATTCCACGGCCTCGGATACATCGCACAAGTTTGATTACTAGTTGAAAACTTAACCTACCCTGATCATAGCCTAAATAGGCTAATTGGGCTATTTTGGAGACTTGGGTTGGGACTTGGGAGCACATGAGCACAATGATCAAACTTGTAAATTATCTTGGGCCTGTTACGAAATTGGGTTAAGCTCGAGAATATTTACGAGTAACGTATGGCCTTCTTGTACGAATTGGGCCACAATTGAGTAATCAAAGTCAGTCCATGAATTTTGGTTCTCCAATCAGTTTATCCAGCCAAATTAGTTTATACTGAATCTCAACTAAGCCCGAGTAAACATAATTAATATCAACTTTTGAGATTAGTATCAATAGATGATTAGAAGGTGATGTAATCAACTATAAAGCTAATTTACAAATGTACCTAATTGTATTGAATTTGTAGCTGAACGTACTTGTCAATAGCAATACAACATGGTTTTAGAGGGATCATAGGATTTGTTCATTTTAACTTATGTTACGTTTATTTCAAGCGAAACGTGTTAAATGGAATGAATTGAATATATGATGCAAAAGATGAAATCACATAACCTAAATAATGCCAAATTGAAATGAACTAAATGCGCTAAAATGAATCGAACTGAACTGGAGTATATGAAAGCAAAAACAAAATGAAAAAATAATAATAAATGTCGTAGAATTTAACTGATGAATTGAATGCACTAAACCAAACTCAAATGAATGCAGAATGGGTTATTGGCGAAATAAACAGAGATTTAAAGGTGTTATCATTTCCATTTAAATTGATATAATAATTTGAACTAGACTTAATAGAGATGAATAAATATTAAAAGACTAACAATCTGTGAGATAAAAAGTACTTACTCCGTAAATTGCAAAATTAAACCGAACTTAATTGATTGCAGAAATGAAATAGGGAAAATGAAGGGTACCCCAAGAGTAGCTATTTGCAATTAATTGTGAAAAGCACATATTAATTTCCATACATGTTACACATGGAGTGTGAAGATAAATACACTACATAAAGGACAATTAAAAGCTTAGGACAGGCCAACTGAAATTAAAGGCTACTAGGGACACAAGATCCAATACAAGCAAGTAGACTAATAACTACTCCTACATTTACTGCCCTCTGGTCTAATAACAGATGATTGAGGATTGAGGATGCTACTGATGAATCTTCGTTGCATTTAACCTTTTCAGATTGAAGACATACAGGTTTGGAAGTGATCAGTTAGTTACTCAGTTCAGTGATGAACAATACCACAGTAACAAAGAAAAAGCTGACACTACCATCTTGATAATGTGGTCCAGTCTCTCATATGAGGACAATATACAGAAAGAAATTTACTGTTGTCAACTCATGTTCATGATTGACAAAGTATATATACATGCAACAAAGAAGGATGAAATAATAATCCCACTTTAAATCTAATTTACTTGCCATCTCAACTTTAACTACTAGATTAAGATTTCTTTTAGCTATAATAAATATATACACAGGAATATAGTTAAGGATTGTAATATAGTGGCCTTGTTTGGCAAGCAGCTGGTAGTTGGTGACTGGTAGCTGGTTTGATTAGCTGGTTGCTATTAGCTTGTTGTATTAGCTGGTTTGACTAGTTGGTAGCATTGGCTGATTGTAAAAGATGTTTGGCAAGGTCAGCTAGATATTTGTAGCTGGTAAGATATAAAATGACAAATAAGGACATGAGTTTAATTGAAATTGTAATGCAATTGAATTGATGTAAAAAAAACTCAACCTTTTGTCCAAATTTGTCATTATACACTAATCTCTCAACAAGATAGGAGAAAAAGCTGGGGGTAGTAGCTTTTTAAAGATTGGATTGTTGGCTCCAAAAAGCTGGCCTACAAGGTAACTACCAAACACCATTTTTTAGCTAATTGGATTGTCAACTGGTTAAACAATCCAGCTGGTTCAACAAGCTGGCCAAAAAGCTAGCAACCAAACAAGGTCAGTGTATAAGTATATCACCGTCTGTAGCATTATATCTCTACCTAGTCACTTTACCTCTAACATACGTGGAATTTTTGGTACTTTTTTGAAACTTATAATTTCAGTGAAATACAACTTTTTGGAATTATTATTTCAAATTGAACCAAACGACGCACTAATAGTCTTTAGACCACAAATAAAGAAGTGGGCTTTCGTACCGTCATAAAGTGTGCACCCATCTAAATAACTAAACAAATCACTTGTATTCATCCAAATGGCCAGAATTTATAAATTATTGAAATCCGGTAAGTATCTCATTGAACATTGTATCAAATTCTAGGATAGCTTGCTGATACTATTAAAATGTCAGAATATCTTATCGATATTACTTCAAATCTCATGGTATCTCACTGATATTTTCAAAAATAAAAAAATAAAAAATATATATGGTAACATTGATAGTATTTCACTATTTCTAAAGAATGATGATATGCAAAAGTAGCAATGATGACCAAAGTTAGAGAAAATGAAAACACAACCAATGATGAGGCTATTCACCACCTAGTAAGGTAGGTAGGGTGGGCCAAATGAGTACTTAAAATCTTTTGATGCCTTTGACAAAATCCTGATACTCACTCCTCTCATCAATTATTGCCTCGATCTGATGAGCATCTCACATCTCAGTTCCAACAAGCAGGCAGGCTACGTCACCAACGATCGACCAAAGCAGCTGCAATAAAAAAAAAATAAACATGCAATTGACATTTGACAATCATCAGCTACAGTAGCTGATTAGAGTATTAAAAAAGTGATTGTCTTGTTATACATTCCTGTCGCTGTCCCTTAATCACCACGAAACTTACAGAAATGAACTTTGATGAACATTTTGATTTGTCTTCTTCTATGTTAATTAGAGTAATTAACTTAGATTAACTTGTTTTACAGTATATACGTTTATAGTAATCCTAGATTAGCGAGGTTTCCACATTTAATTTGTACAGTATGTATGTTTTCTCTCTATAATTATTGTATAAAGGCAGGCAAAGATCTTGACACTTGCCTTTGGAAAAGTTACTGTAATTTGGAGTAATCATAGTTAAGATCCATTTATTGCATTAATTCGTCTACATTAATACTTCAGCAATTTTAAATTTACAATCTTGTGTTTTCATTTATTTATCTCGAATTACTTTGTTCACATAATATTCATTCTCTATCTATTACTTATTTTATTTGTGTCGGAAAATAGTTTTATATAAGAGAAGTTAGTGGTTAATATCGAACATTATGAAAATGAGATTGACTTTTTCTTTGAGATGGAAGTATTACTATAGATCAGTTAATTTATATTTCATGCTTGTTGAATTTATTTTTACTTTAGTCAATTTATTACTGTAAAACATTCATTTCGTAGTTCATATCTCTTGCATAATAAAACAATACTATCAAGATTTTGGAGGTATTGGTTACCCAGATATTTGATGCAAGCCACCTCAAATTACTAAAATGGACTTTTCAACCACAGAAATTTTATGTGGAGATTTCACAACTCAAAAAAGCCACGTTAGATATTGTATTTCTGATAATAATGCCACCTCGGATTCCCAGCTTATCGTCTCCAGCCATGTACAAGAGTTGGTCCAAGTTGAAAAGTCCATTTTTAATAATTTGTTATTGACCTTTAACAATCAATCATTCCACTAAGGTTTGATTAGATAACCCCTTCAAGCTTCAACAATCAACGCACAAAGATAACTTGATCAATAATATAAGTTGTGTTTCCCTCATCATCATCATCATCAAATCAAAGCTAGGCTTTAGCTCTCTTCCAAGTTTTCGATGATTCAAAGAAATTTTATTCATAATCATATTATTATCTTGTAAATTTGCATTATATGCGAAAATCACTCTTCACCTTCCAAATTAATATTACTTGTAATATTGGTTGTGTATGATGTGTGGATTCATGGATTGTGACCCAAGAATACGTAAATAAACCGAGTCAATTGATTAAGTTAGTGCTATTCATGTGAAAGATCTTAAAATTTAACTATGTTTGTCTCAAAAATCAAGTCAGGTGAGTCCAATTAATATTTTAAATTCTTGCATGAAGGAAGCATAATAATAGACTCTTACATGATCCACATGTGCTTTAAAATAATTGTTCTTAGAGCATGTACATATGTTTGAAGCATAAATAATGTTGCTTGAAAGAAATTGCACTTGAAAAGAAAAAAAGACCACACATCACAACAAAGAAAAATTAAGAAACACACTACATATGTATGGTTTAAGATCGTTTTCCTCCGTCATGGATCGACCTTGTCCTAGAAAGTACTTCCCATATATATATATATATATATATATAAAGTGTACAAGTCTTGAACAGAAAACTTGCAAGCCTCCTACTAGTATTATTCAGTCTTTCACTTGACTATATGGACGCCCCTTGCACAGTACTACATCTAGTTAATTGTTTTTCATTCTCTTTAAGTAGACTCTTTTCACTTTCAAATCCCTTAATTGATCTATAGTCATTGATTCATTTCTTTATCTTCTTCATTATCACATGGAAATAGACCTGGCACAATTGACTCGAAATTAACTATACGATCAGATTAATCGGAAATTATACCCGAACTAATTCAAATATTCCCTCCGTTCATTATTGAAGGTGACATTCAATATAGGCCATAATATTGAAGTAGTAGTTGGATTCTGATTTAAACCTAATTACCTGAAATCATTCAAACTGATAAAACCGAAATTGATTCGAACTTAGAATAATGAGTGGTACTTGATAGCATATACCTGACATTTCTTCAAACTTTAGGAATTACCCTACAATTTCCGATCCATACAATTATGCTCTCCTATCCTTACCGGTTACAACTCACAATCACAATTTAAAACTTCACATACCAAACCAACGTAAGAAACCATTAATGAATTATTTAATTTGCTAAAAAGCATTAGCACTAGTGCACTACTCACCAACTACACCAAAAACCCAAGCTTTATTTATTTGTTGATCTTGACAAGCAAACATGACGTTGTTTCACGCACTAATAATACAATACACTCTTTAACATTCCTTGCATTCACCCATTGCCAAACATCCTAAATTTGATGGTCCTATCGGAATAAGCTGCCAGCATCACATACATGTCCGATGTGCAATTAATGTTTTATTTGTTTTTGGCTAATTATACTCTAATTAGCAATCATCGGATTAACAATTACTTGCCACGTGTTATATACTGTATGTAAAATTAATTCGTTTGGATTAATTAAAAATAAAATGGCTCATACATAACATAACTGACATTTATGGATCATCATCCCAGGGCTACTTATTATGGGCTACTTATTTGTACCCTACATAACTTTTTGCACGGACTAGATAAGATCTCTATTCTTATAGAGTTTGATTAGAAAACCACTACTAATCAACAATACTTATATTTTTCTCATGTATTTAAAAATCCATCGGAAACAAGATCTTCGAAGATATTTTTTATATAACAGATTTTAATTAAATTAGAAGCACTTAGGGGTGGGTACTGCAGTGCTACAGTCCACTCCGGCCTCCTCAATAATGACTTAGCTCCTTACAAGACTTTACTACTTATAAATAAAAAGTAAATATTTATTAGACTCCAAACCTCAAAAATATGTATCAATATTTAATAAATATAAAATCTTGACTATATGTAATAAATTACTTACTAAAGATAAAATATTTAGTACTATGTTGACAAATGTCGGACAATTATATTGAGTAGATATGGTGTAGATCCAAATTTTCCTACCAACCACACCAACCATCCTTTTTTTTTTTTTTTTTTTTTTTGCCGAGTATGAAGTTTCAAAGAGCCAGATAAACGCCCATGCTCTCATGCATGCATTGTAAATGGTGCTCTTATGTAATAATATGTTAGATAATTACAAATTACAATATACATATATTGATATATATACACAACTAGGATTTTACAGATAATTACATGTACCTATATACACAACTAGATCGATGCATATTTTCAGCATGTTACTAGCTGTGTTGCAATAAATGAAAAAACAACCTAGCCAAATCCTTGTAATAAACCCAAAAGCGGAAGTTCTTGTTGATGAAGCAAACAAAACGAATTGATAAGCAATTCATTCAAATGTCAAGGATGACAAGAGGAACATCAGATACATATGAAACGCCATCAAAGCCACCTTCATTTCGACCGGAGATTCGCAAACCATTAACTCTGGCACAGAGTAACGTCGCTTGGACGTAATACTCATCCAAGGCCGCTACAACGGCTGGAGGCCGAGGTTTCGAGGCCGAATATGTACGGTTGGGTAATCTACTACTATCTCCCCTCGTGTTGAACTGTAAATCATGAAAGGATGAAACGTTGTTGCCGTTTTGGTTGGTGTACATAGCATTGGATATGGGATATATGGGGTTTGAATAGCGTGGAAGGCATTGAAGGAAGTTGTCAATGGCTGAGTTTTTTGAGGCTTGTATATAATGTGGAGTAATTATGAGGAGCAAAATAGTTGCTAACAAGGAAGAGTATAAGGGCTTCATTTTGGATCATCTAATATGTAAATGGCGGATTTTATGTAAATATAGTGAGTTTTTCTAGGAAGATGATATAATGGCATACACTATAAAGTGGTTGATTGATTAGTGGTCAATTATGGAGGCCACTAAAGGAGAAGAAGTAGGTGGGGGGCAAAAAAGGAGAGGTGAAGACCGTCAAAAAATAGTGGACTAATTAATTAAAATACTTGCTCCATATAACACATGTACAACAAGAAAACATCCCAAATGTATTTAGTATAGGAATAGAATTTGTATGGATGAGGTGAGGAACAAGAAAGTGTCAAGTGGTTCATGATTAATGGTCTATCCTCTTGATATTGATAGTTACCATATTGTTTTTTGAAAGTGTTTTGAGTGGATGGGTACGAAAATAATTTTGTGAAAAGATGTGGGCTTTTTGATATAAGTGATGATTGTATTAAATGAGAAATTGGAAAATGGCATGTAATTTAGTAATTGTGATTATAATATATATAGTGTATCATTTTGTTAAATGGAGGCAAAGGTTGAAAATAGTAGAGTGAGATGAGTCAAATAATAATAAGAAGAGTATACTCGATTATCCTTGTCATTTTGATTGTAAACTAATTTAGTTGCCAATTTTTGATTTTGAAAAATTGTCAACTCTTTAAAGAAATTTATTTAATTTCAAGTTGATATTTTTTGTGTTTATAGTTCGTTACTTAATTTTCAAAATTGACAACAGAAAATTGGAAATCAAAATAATATGGTGAATTAATAGCTTTTCTAGGTACTTAACCGGGAAAAGGTAACCTGGGATTTTAAAATCAAAAACTGGTTTTGAGTTTTAAAAATAAATAAATTGAAAATTGACATGTAAGAGTCATACCAAAACAAAATATGGTTCAAATCATATAATAGTACATCTTTCACAATACAAATACATATATATGATCAAGTTCTTTAATTCCATATTTAAGATGTGTTTGGTCCATTGGTAAACAAGATATAACTTATACACCTATCTAGTTTCAAGTCTACAAGGGAACTGTAACACCCCGACCCCTCACATGGGTCAGTTGGTACTACCAAGATCCGCTTTCCTGGTTGAGGACTGACCCCACAAACCACCACAAGTGGTTCCAGCATGCTTT
>BSSO01007214.1:0-11175 GCA_030267885.1 Mesembryanthemum crystallinum | reverse complement strand
TATTTACATGTGAATCAAGAACGAGTTCATGCTCAAGAAATCTGCTCTATTCAAATCAGAAAATCAATGACTCTAGCTTCAGTTCAATGAACACAAGGAATTTAGACGACAAGTTGACTGTAGGAACTCTAGCCGCTAGATTTCCCCTATTTCCTCTCTCAACTTTAATTAGAAACAAATGAAGAACAGAGGACACAACATCAACTCAAGCTAATTAAGACTTGCACAGCCATGAATCAACTAGCTAGATCATGTATACCCTAGTCTAGGCCTAAGTACTTGTGACGGTACTAGTCAAACTAGTTGCTACTTAATTGATTGTCTTTAGACCAGCCTAAAAACAATATTCTAGCTGTAGTTCCAATAATTACGCATGAAACGGTACCAAGAAACACATTTAAAAATCAGAACATTAACATATTCGCTCATAAATAGCATGAATATCAACTAATCCTTGTATTAATCAAACTAAAAATTAAAACCATAGAGTTTTAACAACCAAAATAATGAAAACTAATATAAACTAAGCTATAAATATATGGTTCAGGCATGAGTAGTAACGATACAAAAGATGAACGAGAGTATAGGAGACTTATGCGAATTTAGCACTCAAGCACCGATCTTATCAGTTTGCTGTGGCACACCCTTACAAGCTGCGTTTGCTATTCCGTCGATCATGAACCAGCCTGTAACCTTTGGATGTCTCTGTTCTTCGTCTCCCTTGCACGTAGCAACCAGCCCTCACCAGAATCTCTCTTTATTTCCAGTCAAAACAGAGCAAATACTTTGGGGTTTCTTGCTTTTCTTCTCGACTGCCTATTGCCTCCTTTTAAACTCGTTGTACACGTTTCCTTGGGCACTAAGAAGGATAGAAAATCTGCTGCATATTTCTCTGAAAATTGCTTCCCAAAATCAGAGTTGGAAATCTCTCCATAACTGATTCTAGAACCGTGTAAGTCTTGGAGGAGTTGGAATTGGAATTAGTGAAGATCCTAATTTGATTTTAGGCTTCTCTTTGCTGCCTTCTTACGCCATAATATGGCTAGAATTCTGGTTGGATGTTTTGTATGGAGTAATCGCTATATAGCCTTCCATATTTGGTGAGAGCTCTTGAGTGGATTGCCGGCAAAAATCTTGAGGTGTAAGAAAGTTTTCCCTCTTGATTTATGTCGATCTTTTAGCTTCCAAGGAGTTGGGTTGTTAGCTTCTCTGGCCACAAAGCCCTACAAAACCAATCAAGAGACAATTACGCCTTTATTAATGATTAAAATTGGAATTTGAAGAATTTGGCCTCAAAAGATCAAGCATAGCTAAATGAGCCTAAGAATGTTACACAAACAACTAAAAAGACTATTATTAGGAAAATAAAAGATGCATTATTTTGCACTTATCATTGGGGTTTTGTATCTTCCTGGTCGCGTTGGAAAGCTATGTGGACGAAACTTTCTAAATATGTGAATGTTTATGACGAGATTTTCAACATTGCGGATGATAATTTGTTTAAGGCATTGTATCTTTATTTACAACGGGTAAATCTTGTCGTAATTGCAAGTTATTTAAGACGGGGATTTTTCCCGTCGCAATTGATCATTTGCGAAGGGACTTTAGAAACCATCGCAAAATACAATTACGACGATACTTTTCTAGGACGGGAGGACGACGGTGTTTTACCATCGTAATTAACCTTTTATCATCGCAAAAAGGTGTTATTTTGTAGTGACCAGGAGGCCTTCTAGAGGATCAAGTAGTACCTTTCTCAGAAACTAGAACTTATTCCACCAAGAGATGGGAAGAATTTAAGGCAATACTTGTCTGCCAGCGCAACCACGATCGGATGCTTACTAGTTCAAGAGAATGACAATGGGCAAGAGCAACCCGTGTTCTATCTCTCAAGGCTGCTTAAGGATGTAGAGACTCGTTATACACCCATCAAGTATGTCTTATTAGCGTCAACTATGCCCGGGTAAAACTTAATCATTACTTTATGTCCTTCATAATCGAAGTGGTATCCCCGACGGATATTATCAAGTTTTTATTATTAAGGCCCTTATTAAAGGAGCGTTTAAGTAAATGGAGCCTCGACTTGCTCCAATACGACCTGGTCTATATCCCGCAATTGCAAAGGGGTAGTAAAGGTCAAGATTTAGCTGATTTTCAAGCAGACCATCCCTGCCTCAAGATGGAAAGCTAGAGAGAATTTGAAGAGGATACTATCCAGTTGGTCCCATGGAAGCTATATTTCGATGGCTCCTGGAGGAGATAAGGTGCTGAGGCAAGTGTCTTTTATATCACCCTCTAAAGAGGTGACAAAGATGGCTTATACCTTAATAGGCCACGGCCATGCACTAACAACTAATTACCGGAGTTGAGGTCCGTATTTCGATGGGAATAAGAGCCGTGGATAGTCAAGGAGACTGTCATTTGATAATAAATCAGATAAAATGATTCTTTAAATGTTATAGTCACATGGCAATCTACGGATACACCAGAATCAGGAAACTTTGAGAAAACATCCACCAAGTGATGTTAACCTATATCCCACAAGAAGAAAATGAGGTAGCTAAGAGCTAGCTCAAATAGCCTCGGGATATAGATTGCCCATACAAAAGTTCGAGAAGGCCATTACCACAGCAACAAGGTGGTTAGAACCCTTCAAAAACCAAAGGTGTGTAATCGAGGCTAACAAAATCGATATCATGCCCAAAGAGGAAGACTAGAGAGAAGAAATCATCCAATACCTCCGAGAGCCTCGAAGGGAAATCAGTCAATAAAAATTAAGCAAACCGCTCACATATATTAAGTTGAAGGTGATCAGCTGTTCAGAAAGGACCCCCAAGGGATCCTATTTAAATGTCTGGTCCTCGATGATGCCTTGCTGAGTAAGGCGGAGGCCCACAAAAGGGTGTGCGGTGCGCACTAGGTAGGGATCAAAATGAGATGGTACTCCATCGATATAGTTTTTTGGCCCTTAATCTCAAGTATCATACAGAATACACGAAAGGATGTAGGTAATGTCAGATAAATGACTCGATTCCCTACTGTAGCAATGCATTCGATCATCAAGCCATGACTATTTCAAGGATGAGCAATGGATATAATCAGAGAATAAAGCACACTTCATCACGAAGGCATAGAGCCGTTGTGGCCACCAATTATTACTTTACGTGGGTAGAGGCCAAGACATTCGAAACCATCACACTAAAGCACGTGGTGGATTGTATCTAGGAACATCATCTAATGAGGTTTGGAATCCTAGAAATTATTACAGTGGACCAAGCCAGGGTGTTCAATAGTGCGTAGCTGACAGAGTATTTCGAGTAATACTCTATAAAATTAATCAACTCGACTCCTTACTATGCTTAGGCAAAGGGGAAGACTGGGTCAATGAATAAGATCATCAAGAATGGTTTACCCAAGATGATCGACAACCCAAGATGGTGGCACGAACTGCTGCTGGATATGTTATAAGCCTATAAAAACAGTCCAAGAGAGAGCACTAGAATAACTCCATTTCAGTTGGTCTATAGATATGAGGCAATCATACTAGTCGAGGTAAATGTGAGGCCAAGGATACTTAAGCCCAGAAGAGTACCAAGAGAATATGCGCATCGAGCAGCTCGACCAAGAGATCTTGCAAGTCGAAGCCCTTAAAACGATTGAGGAACAAAAGCAAAAGGCTAAACGAAGATATAATAAAAGAGTTAAGGGAAGAGCCTTCTCAAAAAGGGACTTAATCTGGAAGATCATTCTTCCTGAAGACTTAAAGACCATTTCTATGGAAAATTGTCCCCTAATTGGGAGGGCCCATTTTGAATAGAGAATGTTAGGGGTAGAAATGCTTATGACAGAATCTCACGCATATTTTGCTTCAACAACTTCGTAAATTTTCTTATCCGATGAAAGTGAGAAATTCTTTTTCTTTTCTCTATATTAACCAAGAATGCGTGATTTTTCTTCATTTAAGGAAAAAAAAATGCATCGGATACATTACTGTTTGACATATGAATGTCTCACTAATACCACGTGCTACATCAACCAAGCATAAGACATAAACTTCTATCTTCCAATAATATGACAATCAGCGTCATATTATATACTCTCATTGATCCTAAGTATCAGTTTAAAGTCAAACACATAGATTAAGAAATGTAATTAATACTTAATTACATGGCCACATCAAATACATTCCTCTTTGACAAATGGGCACCTCCCCAATGGCACATGCCATATCAACCAGTATAAGACATAAATTTCTATCTTCTAAGAGTACGACAGGCGTCCTACTATATACTCTCTCTGAATGTAAATGAGAGTCATTTTAGAGTTATGCACATAGATTAAGAACTGTTATTATTACTTAATTAAATGACTAGGTACTCTTACCTTTTTGTGTTGGAAAACGAAATGCATTTATTAGACGAGTATAAAAGGAGAATAAAGACCATATGAAGGGACTAACCTTTCATTTTTATTTAAGAAAATGGACTAACCTTTGAAAGGTTTAAGATAAGGAACTCAACCCTCCTGAACTACCCAATTTACCCCTCACTTTTAAACCAAATTATCTTTTTCATCCCTCAACCATATCTGACTTTCTCTCCTCCCTCTCTCCACCCTCCCCCAAATCCCACCACCACCAAGGCAGCAACCACCACCACAACATCCAAATTCACCACCTCCGTCCTCCCTTAATCTTAAAAAAAAAAAAAAAAAAAAAGAAAAGAAAAGAAAAGAAAAGAAAAGCAAAAGCCTGCACCAGTACCACGCTACAACCATAACCACTGCACATCAAATTTTCTATCAAATGAAAAATTACAAAACTGACTTATAACCAATTTCCCAAGATGTTAAGGAAACTGAAAATTCAAATTTTGGAGTAAATCATATTCCAAATCTTGAAAATTTGAAGTGTTCCAAATCATTTTCACTCGATGGGCGTCAGAAAAGCCTCCTCCACGGCGGCTTTCGTCATCTTAAATCTCATATTCTGGCACCACCATGCTGCAAATCAGCGATGAATTTTTCAGATCTAGCGAAGATGGTGGCATCTCTGGGACTATGAGTGCTCATAGTCCCAGATGGGAGGTGATGAGTTCTCATCCATGGACACGATTTCTCCGATCTATATCACGCCAAAGATGGTTCGTGATGAGTGATTTTAAGTGGTGCGTTACTTTATAGAATGAGAAAGTAGTTTGTTAGTATTTTCGGTTTTGGGGGTTGGGATTTTGGGGAAGATCCGGAGATGGTTTGAGGAGAGAGAATGGTTTGTGAATTTTGGTGTTTGGGTGTGGGAAGGAGAAAATGGGTTGGGTTTTGGGGGTTTCTCTCAAGAACATGGAGGAAGAAAGACAAGGAAAATTCTAGAGGGAGATTTTGAGGGTTTTAGGGCGGTGGAGATTGGTGGAGGAGGTTGAGGGAGGACGGCGGTGGTGGGATTGGAGGTTGAGCGAGGACAAGGGTGGTGGGGTTGGAGGTTGAGGTGGTGGTGGGATTTGGGAGAGGGTGGAGTGTGGGATGAGACAGGGTCAGTTATGGGTTGAGAATGAGAGAGAGAATGGGTTTGAGGGGAGGGATAAACTGGGTAGTTTAGAAAGTTGAGTCCCTTGTTTTAAACCTTTCAAAGGTTAGTCCCTTTTCTTAAATAAAAATGAAAGGTTAGTCTCTTCATATGGTCTTTATTCTATAAAAGGAGGTATAATAGCAAATCTAAATATTTTGCATTGAAAATGTAGAACAACACTTAATTTGGATAAATAAACCCAACTCTAAAACGACAGTCCACTTATCTAAGATCGGATGGATTTTTAGGCAGATGTGAATACCTTAGAGGCCATTTATAATGAATTCCAAATCAAGTTACCAAAACCAACACTTGAAAATTTAACTTGAAACATCTCCGAATGTAAAATGAATGGAGTGGGCTCATAAAGAATGAAAAGACCAGAAAAAACTTGACATTGATTAAGGTATATCATCGAACTTACAAATTAAATACCAATTCCCATTCAACAAACACAAAGGGCAAAAACCAATTGATATATTCATAGCTACATAACGATCTCCAGTGGAAGAAGCAAGCAATAAAATTAAAAATTACTCAGCTTCCTCGACAGTTGCTTCAATCCTTAGAAGCACAAAACCAACAGCAACACCAACAAGCACAAGCCCATTCATGACAGCAGCAATCCTGAAAATCTCAGCAGCAGCATTGCAGGTAGATGACAAAGCACCACCACCTGACGATCTTCCTTTCTTGCCAGTCCTCAACGATCCCACAACATTGGCAAAGCTCTGCTCGGTGCAAACAGGTAGGCCTAAACCCAGCACGGTGTTGTGAGCCTTTAACCCGCCGAAGGAGTTGAGTCCGCTTATGTATGACACCTTGTTTGCCCTCGGCCCGGCCTTGTTGCCGTTTGTGATTGTCACTGTTGCCGGAACTGTTGTCGAAAACAGGGTGGTAGTTGCCATTTTGTTTAACTTGATGGCCTAGAGGAGAGAGAAAAACAAGTAAGAAGATTGAGAGGTGCGGCAAAGAAAAGGGAGGGAAGGATTGAGGGATAGTCTAAGTAGTGAGAGAACGATGAAGGTGGGGGATGGGATAAGGTGAGATTAATTTTGGTTGGCTGACAATCACATCAGATAGATGTTAGATGTACAAGTGAACGGTAATCGTAGCTAGCGAGCTTGAGGATGAGGAGTGAATACTTCACTGTGCCGTTTNATTTCAGAATCTAATTTAAACAAAGGTCATTTCAATTTAGTTTACGGTCTGTTTGGATGGAGGGATTTCATTTGAAATTCTGCATTTGGGCCAAATCCACTGTTTGGCAAGCACTAAAATTTGGGCTTGGTATTTGTCTCAAATCCATAACAAATTTTAAAAAGCCTAAATATGAGGAATTGAAATACCACCTCCAGACCTGTCATTTCAAATTCCACATCTGGCCCAATATATTCTCTCTCTTCTTAACACGTCTGACGTCTCTCTCTCCTCATTCCTTCGCACACCCACCCCCATGCCATAGAACTCCATTAATAAAGCTTAACTCCTCTTCCTCTCAGTGATTCCGTAATTTTCGCTTTAATTAGCTTCTTCATCTACATAAATAGAGCCTTCAATTGTTCCTTTTCTCTCTCTTCTTCATCTATGGTTTCTATCTCTGTCCTTGATAATCCCCTGATTCACTCTCTTCAGTTTCTGCAAAGAACATGGAATGATGCCGGCGATAATGGCGAGAGAAGGTCAAGTGTGTCTTAGTCACAATTGAAGAAACGCTACATTCATCCATGGTTCACAAAGATTGGGGATTTGAAACCCCAGGAGAGAGAATTCACCACTTTTGATTTTGATCTTTATCTTTTGGCTTTGATTGTTTCTTCAGTAAGAGATTTGGAGATCTATTATTGTTGTTTCTTTTGATTTTTTTACCAAATTTGTTATTTGATTGAATATTTGCATGATATCTGTTCTATTTTCTCAAAGATCTGGTATTACTTTTCACGTTTTTTTCTTTTATTTTTTCGTTCTTTTGACCTAGAACAAGAGAAATTGTTCATTTCCAAAAAAAAAAAAAAAATGATGAGAGAATTTGGAATTTGATTTATTTGTGGTACTCCATAAACAACATGAATTTTGAATCCTCTTCAGTTCTGATTCCATAATACTTAATTTTCTCTTTAAATTCCAAGTTTAACCAAACAAGAAATTTGGATTTGAAATTCTGGAATTAAAATTCCAGAGATTCCCAAACATCTAAATTGAATTGAAATTATAGGATTTCAAATGGAGAAATTTAATTCCATGATATTTAATTCAATTCATGTATCCAAACACTACCTTTGTTTATTCCAGTTCAATTCTGTTATATTAGGTACAAGCCTAACATGTGGACGGGTTCGGCCAAATTGAGATCGGACAAGGAACAGGAGGGACGAAGCTTGGCACGCAATGCAACACGAGGAAGGTGCTGGAGCAGTGCTACCTGGGCGAGCAGGAAGCAGGCTTTGGGCCTGCCCATCCGAGCACTTGGTCAGTAAGCATCAAGAGATGTGTTGAAGTCCCGCCCGGTCGAGCGGCCTAGACAAACTCGCATCTTTTGTGTTTTTCGGTAAGATTTCAGCGAGATTATTTTTGTTTCTTTATAATTAGTGTCTGAAATTGGGTAATATTGCAGATTGCTAAAGATTGTAATTAAAATATTATTGTAACATGATTAGGAAAGTTTCTCAATTGTGACAGTTTAGGATTCCTAGTTAAAGTTTGGGAAGGATACAGTTAACTAATTCTTGTCGGGCCAAGTTATGGAATGTCTTGGGTCTATAAAAGATGTGTTAGACTCGTGAAAATATATAGAGAAAAAAGAAACGGTCTTGAGCATGCAAAGCATACAGAGTGCTTAAGGTGAATGACTAAGGAAAATTAGTAGGCTTTTTTTTTTTTTATTTTTTTTAACCCAGTTGTGTTTACCACATAAAATTCTCATGTGTGCTTTGCAATTATTCTTACTTTCTTGCCAATGACCCTATACAAATTGGTAACGGAGGATCAAGTTCGAGAACGATGGAGAAGGTCACTGGAAAAAGTACGATATCGGAGCGTTCAACGAAAAGAACATCTTCACCATGTGGTGAAGCATAATGAAAGATCTTCCCACCTAGAAGGGGCTTCACGTGACCCTTGAAGAGAAAGGTTCGGACAAAAGAGGAAAGGTGTCCGATAAGATCAGTGTTTCCAAGTGGGAGGCAATGAAACTAAAGGTGGTAACTACAATCGGGTTGAATCTTGCACAAGAATTTATTTACCAAGTGATTGAAGAAATGAGCCCAAATGAGCTTTGGAGGAAGTTGGAGAAGACGTATACGAGCACGCCATTGGCCAACAGACTGTGCCTCAAGAACAATTTGTTTGAACTAAGGATGGATAACGAAGGCTACTGAAATGATCACGTCAACAAGTTCAACGATTTGACCACCCATTTGGCAAGGGTTGGGCGAGAATTTCATGGATGAAGATTAGGCTATGATGTTGTTGGTGTCTCTACCAAAGAGGTTCAAACCAGTCCAGACTTCTTTGTTATTGGGCAAAACAAATCTGAAGATGGACGAGGTCATCTTAGTTCTACTTAAAGCGGACAAGTTGATGAAGCAACACAAGGACTCGGGTACAGAATCGTTTGACCAAGGTCTCGTGGTCACAGAATGGAAGAACACAAAAGGGAAAGAATCCTAGATCCCAAGTGAAGTGCTTCCATTGCAGGGAAAAAAGGGAATTACCAATCCAATTACCCAGTGGCAAAGGAAAACTCAAAGGTGTGCAGGATACGACGTGGAGGAAAAGGAAAGGGGATTGTGGCTATGGCAGATGCACTTAATGATTATGATGGGGACCTACTTAATTGTGTAAGAGAAATCAAACGCATTGAGTTAAGGTTGGATCTTTGATTCAGGATGTACCCAACGTATATGCTTCAAGAGGAAGAACTTCTCCAAGTTCGAGCTATACGAAGGCATGAACATAACCTTAGCAAACGAAGAAGAAGTCAAGAAGGAAGGCGAAGGAACTGTTGACATCAAGGGACATGATGGGCGAATTCATCATTTGAGAGAGTTAATATTTTTTCAAGGTTGGGGAAAAAATCTTATTTCTCTTGGAGGACTAGTTAGACTTAGGTTGGAGTCCTATGTGAATGGTGGTGTCTTGACTATACTCAAAGAGAACGGAGCACTCATCAAACGCTCAAGTAATGAAAGAAATCACTTCATACTTGATGGAGAGGCCGACTTGGGTTCAAGGGTAGGTGTCTTTGGAACGTCTCAAGTGAACAAAGAATGAGAAATGAACATGTTTGGACTTGAAGAGAGGATTTGTTAAGATCAAGCCCTAACATGTGAATACGTTCAATCGGATTGGGATCGGACAAGGAACGGGAGGGACGAAGCTTGGCTGAATGCGAGACTTGCAAAATGGGTTGATATCCTTCAATCATTTAACTTCCCTGCAAGGCACAAAGCTGGGAAGACAAATGTGGTGGTTGATGCATTGTCATGGCGTTACTATATCTCATATGTGCTTAATTCCAAGCTCATGGAATTTCAGTTCATCACAGAGTTGTACAAGAAAGATTTCAATTTCTCTTCTTTGATTGATTAGTGCAATAATAAAGTCCAAGGAGCCTATTTCATACATGAAGATTCTCTCTTCAAAGGAAACCAACTTTGGGTTACTAAGAGTTCATTTCAAGAGCTTTTGGTTTAAGAAGCTCATGGTGGTGGACTAGCTAGATATTTTGTATTATACAAAACTCTTGCGATCTTGTAAGAGAAATTCTATCGGTCAAGGATGATGGGAGATGTACAAGCAATTGTGGGAAGATGTGTTACATGCATAGAGCTAAGAGTCACTTTCATAAGCGTTTGTATACGCCCTTGCCAATACCAACTCGGCCTTGGGAAGATATTAGTATGGATTTTTATTATTGGTTTACCTCGCACTCACTGAGGTAAAGATGCAATCATGGTGGTAGTGGAGCAGCTTTCAAAAATGGCACACTTCATTCATTGCCATAAAACTTATGATGCCTCAAATGTGGCTCATCTTTACTTCAAA
The DNA here is from genome assembly GCA_030267885.1 of Mesembryanthemum crystallinum. Taxonomy (NCBI): domain Eukaryota; kingdom Viridiplantae; phylum Streptophyta; class Magnoliopsida; order Caryophyllales; family Aizoaceae; genus Mesembryanthemum; species Mesembryanthemum crystallinum. The sequence continues at coordinate 566 of BSSO01007214.1, read as the reverse complement.
GAGGTGATTAGTTTGCATGGTGTACCAAAGATCATTATTTCTGATCGAGAATAGATATACCATATTTCTCAACTACTTATGGAAAACTCTTTGAAGATTGGTTGGCACCAAGCTTTTATTTAATACTTTACATCATCCGCAAACTGATGAGCAAACCAAAGTTACTAATAGAACACTTGAGAACTTGTGAGCCAGACTATCAAGGGTTGGGACATGAAGTTAGCGCATGCTTTATAGGCCATCAAATTCAAAAATCAAAGGCTAAGATTTAGCCCATATAAGTAATGAATGTGCATATTTTGGGTGATAAATTTTAAAAGTGATTAATATACGTTTTACGGGTGATGAATCTATTTGATCCATAAAAAGTGATGAATATGTTATGAGTGATGAATATATATACTACGAGTGATGAATATGCACTCTATGAGTGATGAATCTAGTAGTTCATATAGTTCGCACGGAGAGGTAGTTAGCAAGAAAGTTTTGGCTACCAATTGGAAAAGTCAACAGTACAGGGGTACCAAGTGGAATTTCCCTTCAAATTTTTCCTCCATTTTTTCTTT
>BSSO01007213.1:0-11177 GCA_030267885.1 Mesembryanthemum crystallinum | reverse complement strand
AGTGAAAGGTGGGATTATTCTGTGCAAATATGAAGGGTGGGATTATTTTCTGCAACTCGCTGAAAGGTCGGATTATTAGAAACCAATTTTTCTAATAATAATAATAATAATAATAATAACATTAACTTAACTTAACTTAACTTGATTCAACTTACTTAACAAAGATTAACTTATTGTGACTGAATTGAACTGAAACTTATCAAAATAAGTTGAAAATAACAGGCCTTTAATATGTGTATGTAGTAATCATATGTATACGTATACGGTATACCTATATAAAGGAATGAACGTATCATATCATTATCGTTTATATGTTATACTTTACACAAAACAATTCTATAAGTTCTCAATGTTTTCTTATTTAAGAAAGTTTGGGAATTCCCCAAACCAATTGGAATTTCTGGAGTTTTTGGGAAGTTTCCGATAAAGTGGGTGTGTCTCATATTAATCAAACAAGTGGCATTAAGCCACGTACTTACTGATCATTGATTTTTTTAACCATTTGGCTTATCACGTATGCTACAAGAAGGGATTTTTTTTCCTTCTAAATGTGACACATTATCAATTTGACAAAAGTTAACATTGTTAGGTGCTTGAACTATATAGGAAAAGAAAATCAATCTTGGAGTTAGGGGTGAGCAAAGAACTTGGGTATCCGGAACCGGTTTGGAATCGGCGGGTAGGAATCGAAACCGGTCTCATCGGTTCCGATTCCGGTTCCAAATATTAGAAACGGTTCCAACAGGTTCCGGTTCTGGTCCACAAATTTTCGGAACTGGAACCGGTTGGGTACCACCCGTTTTCTTTACATGTAAAATATAGCATCTAAAAGATTTCAAGTTAAATCTAAGTAATTTTTCCATGTTTAATTATCAAAATTTGCAATTTTTGATTTTAAAATTGAGATTTGGGTTTGTAATTGAAAAAGAAATTTTGTTAATATAATTATATACTTTAATTAATATCCATTTTATTGATAAATACGAGATTATTTACAAATTTTAATAAATAATCGGGTGGTAGCCAGAACTGGAACTGATCACACCGGTTCCGGTTTCGGTTCCGATTTTTAGAAATCGGTTACTACCGGTTCCAATTCCGGTTCCCAAAAATATGGGCAGATACTCGATTTGCTCACCCCTACTTGGAGTACTCTAAATGAGAATTTCCCAATTTATTTCTTGAATTTTTTCCCCAATGAAAGTGTAAACACGTATATGTTTTGGAAGTAGGAATAGCGTCATATCACCAATTAACGGAAAAACTTGACAAAAAAACCTATAGTTTGGTCATAAAATTCTGTTCTCTGAAACAACATAGACACTATATGAATTAATAAAAAAATTTGGGTAACAATTAAAAAAGCCAAAAATACATTAGTACCCAGGGAAATTTCGTTTCAATTTAACAGAAAAATTAGCGTACTTTAATTGAAAATATTCATAAGTCAACATCTTGTCTATTACACATTGTCGCACACTCGCACACCCTTTTGGAAATTTTCCGAAAAGAAAACTCAGTGGGCAGTCTCTCATCCTCCACCTCCAAAATAAAAGGAAAAAAAAAAAAAAAAACCTCCAGTGGAAAGTCGCCTCACTGGCCGCAGACCGCCTCACAGAAGACCGCCTCATAGAAGACCGCCTCACATAAGACCGCCTCACATAAGACCGCTTCAAAGGTAATCCTAATTTCGGGGTGACTGTTGAACTCAAATGTTGTAGTGACTGACAAATGACAATACCCTTCTAAAACCCTGCTCCCCCTCTCTTGCCCTTTCTCTAACCCCAAAACCCTTCCCATCTCATCTCTCCCTCTCTCTCCTCTCACAGCCGCAAAACCCTAACAATGGCGGAACTGAAGCTCTCAGAGAGCAAAGACCTAACCAGAATCGAACGCATAGGAGCTCACTCTCACATTCGAGGCCTCGGCCTCGATTCCACTCTCGAGCCTCGCCTCGTCTCTGAGGGCCTGGTGGGCCAGCTCCCGGCCCGGAAAGCCGCCGGCGTAATCCTCGAGATGATCAAGGACGGAAAAATCGCCGGCCGAGGAGTCCTCATCGCCGGACATCCTGGTACCGGCAAGACCGCCATTGCTATGGGCCTCGCCAAATCCCTAGGTCACGAAACCCCCTTCGCTATGCTCTCAGGGTCTGAGATTTTCTCTCTTGAAATGTCGAAGACCGAAGCGCTAATGCAAGCGTTTCGGAGGGCGATTGGTGTGAGAATTAAGGAGGAGGCGGAGGTGATTGAGGGTGAGGTTGTTGAGGTCCAAATTGATAGGCCGGCGGTTGCGGGGGCGGCGTCGAAGACGGGGAAGTTGACGCTGAAGACGACAGATATGGAGACGGTGTATGATTTGGGGACGAAGATGATTGAGGCGTTGGGGAAGGAGAAGGTGCAGAGTGGGGATGTGATTGCTATTGATAAGGCGTCTGGTAAGATTACTAAGCTTGGGAGGTCGTTTGCGAGGTCGAGGGATTACGATGCCATGGGGCCACATACCAAGTTTGTGCAGTGTCCTGATGGGGAGTTGCAGAAGAGGAAGGAGGTTGTGCATTGTGTTACTCTTCATGAAATTGATGTTATCAATAGCAGGTATTTTCATTTCTTGAATTCCATTAATGGTTATTATATGAGAAGGGGTCTATTTTGGGATTGTTTTGATTCATATGTGAACGTAACCAAACAAATTCACACCCATAAACTATTTTAGTGACGCAACATTGAAGCAAAACATACTGTAATGTAACAAATGAATGAATGTTAGTATTAAGTATTTTTTCCAAGGCATTTTTCATTATTTTTTTCTTGGGCAGGGTCTTTGGATTGGGGGAGGGTGGGGAGAAGGCGTTGGTAGACCAACTTGGGTGTGTGGAGATCATTTTTGAATTGCATGACAGTGCGTGGAATTTGAAGTGTTATCGGTACATGGGGCGGTAGGTGTAGATGCAGAAATGGGGTTTTTGGTCACCAGAGTATACTCGGGGATTCACACGTAACTGAATTGAAGCATTATAAAGCCATTGTAGATATTTATTTGTTATCAATAGCTAGCCTCTGCACTATGCATATTCTTCCCTATGGCTCAGTGGGAGTGGGGTATAAAGCTATTGCTGTTGTCTTCTCCACGAACATCCTGCTATATAGCGAACTGCATGATGCGCGCTTTTTTGACTCTTACATGCCAGAAGACAGAGCATGATTATTATCTTTGTAGGCGGAAGTTAAGTTTCATGCTGTTTAGAGAAAATTTTATGACTAAAGGATCATTGGTCATTAGGTTATGCTCTAAGCAATATCTATTTCTAATCATAATTTTTGTAAAATGTTTTTGGAAGTTTAGAACCTAAGAGGCTAAGAGGTATTTTTCGATTGTCGGTGCTTAAGATTGTACTTTCACCCTATGAAGGGCATGTTTAGTGACTTGGGGACCTCAAGCTTATTAGTGGTCAGCTAAAGACTGGGGTATTTTCTGTGGAAATTGTATGGAGCACTAAATTTTCCGCTCTAAGAGTGGAGTAACTTTTACGGGTTCTAAGTTTAGGTTCCGTGGGTTGGTTATTTGTACTGGTTGTAGACATCTTTATCATCCAAGGATACAATGACTGTAAAGCCCTGTATTGACTGATGAAGAGCTGGGCACTACTGGACTCGGTGGAAGAATGTTATCAACTTGTTAGGATCAACCTAGAATTTATAACAATTGAACTGCTTCCATGAATGCCATACAAAAGTGTTTGCAGATAAATTGGACATATGTACTTCTACTATCTTCATTTGCATAACAGTTTCCGTGATAATTATCTACAGTCTTGTGATCTGCAATTTAGGTGTGAGATAATAAATTATACTCTTAGATATGTGCAATGTGACTTTGAAAATCTTTCCTTTTTGAAAACTGAAAATATCAAAAATTCCTTCTTAACATTTCTTGATCATTTACTGAACTCCCAGCTACTAATATGCTACGGTACATTTGAAAAAATGTGCCATATCCCCCTTCACTTTTCAAATTGGTATATTGAGTTTTAAGTATGTGGCTTAGCGATTCAAAGTAGTGGGAGAAAAGAAACACGATTTTATATGTTGCTTACTAGTTCAAAGGGGAGAGAAAAAGAGTGAGATTCGGAGGTAGACAGGAGAATCGAGGGAGATGTTGATAGCAGCTCTATGGTAGGGTCCGGTGAGTAATGCAGTTGTCGAGTTTGTACAATTAGCTCTGTGCTAGAAGCTAGATTTACTTTAAAGCGTAATTTCAAGTGCCTCTCTCAAGTTCTTTTGGCACTCTAGTGGAGATTTCTCTACGTGTCTCTATGATTATTGCGTGATTTCAGATGACCCTCATCCAATTATGTAGAACCGGCAAAACTGGGCTTGATACAGTAATCTATCAACTTCGCGGTAATAGTACTATCATAGTATGTGTTTGACTTATACTGCAAAATATCATTGACACGTGATGAAAATATGTGTTGTTTTTTCAATGTGGTATGTGGTTAGGTTGTTAGGGTACAACTTCTTTCAGAACTACATTATTGACTTCTTGAAACAAGCAGAATTCACTGCTTGGGGAAATATATTGTTAGTCTGGCTGATTTGGTTAGTAAATTAGAGAACTCAAGGATATAAGACTCACTGTTAAAAGATAATCAAAGAAGTTGTAGAGCTGAGCTTGGTGAGGGGACTAAGCCAAGAGTTTCCAATATTAGCTTTTAAACTTATTTAATACTATAATGTCTTGTTTACACAGGCCAGCTAACATGTAAATGACTCGCTGTCAGGAGGAATATAATCCCCATGATAATCACAATTTCTTGAGAAATCACTTGCATTATCTTTTACAATTGTAAAGTTTAGGTTACATAGGGCTCTCTAGATCCATTATGCAATTGATTCTTTGAAATAAGCTTAGTTTTTCATCAAGAGTCTGGTACTTTGTTCAGCTATCTAGTTAAGCCTACATAAGTGTCAATGCGCTTATTTGTTTTGAAGCAGTAGAGGATTTGATTTACTAGAATTCTGCCCTTAACTAATAAAGACTCGTCTTACTGAATTGCTAGCCCACTACCTTGGGCAATATACTTTAGATTAGCTGTTTTAGTCAATTTTCAACTGAGACCCTATATATGGCTTTCAGAGACACTATTCTATAAATGAGATGGTATTAGCATTAAGCAGTCAATGGACTTCCAGCTTCACAGCGGGCAGATGTTAAAGGCTTACAGATCATTCGTGCCCTTATGTGAATAATTATGCTTAGCACTTTTGAATCTCTGGATGCATGCATACATATTTTAATATCTATAGCTAAATGATTTTCATAAATCAGATCATACATCCTGTCTAGAGTCTTCTTTTTTTTTTTTTTCTTTTTTTCTTTTTTCCCTTTTTGGGTGGGGTTAACTTAGTGGTGAATTAGCCGATTTATCTAACGTAGCACTGTTAGATGTTGCATTAAGTGTTGCATTCCACGAATGCTCCGAACCTGCAGATTGGACAGCAGTTTAGTCAAATCAAATAGCTGGAATTCTGCCGCTATAATCGATTTTATAGTAGCTAATCTAATGTCGTTATTTGGTCATCTTGTGGAAAATCATGCTCTTGCAAACACGGCATTTGTCCAGATCTTATTGTACTATCNTGGGGGTGGGGTGGGGTTGGGTGTTTCCCTCCTCTCTAGCTGATGAGGTGCCAACTTAGCCGCTTCTGAATCAGCCCACTTGATGTTGCGTTCCTATGCTCCCAGTGGGGGACATGGAGGGTTTTTGTTCAGCATAGTGTATTATTATTTGTGCTCTTCAGTTTGCTGCCTGCTTTGTTGCTTGATTATGTCCTTTGTGTTGGTAGGCCAGGTCTTTTTGTTTGCTATCAGGTTTGCATTTGTTGACAATTTGACTTGAGTTGGATCCATTTTAGTTGTGGATAACTCATCTCTTAGGATAACCCATGTGGCATAAAGGTCATTAGTGTTAATTTTTCGCCATGAAGTAAAGTTCTGGATGAATTATGCTATTTCATATAAGAATTTAGCTTACGGTTAGGGATTGTCGAGTAGGTACTGTATGGTTCGCGGATACTATACTATTCTGTAAAAATCATTTTAACATCAAAGCAGTTGAAATTAACTTTATTTTAAAATGGTTAATCCTAACAAATGGAAATTGTATCAAAATGTGGAAGCTTCATAGTTTTCTCATCTCACTCTTCTCTCTGTTGCTTCAGAACACAGGGATTCCTGGCACTCTTCACTGGTGATACAGGCGAAATTCGTGCTGAAGTGAGGGAACAGATTGATACAAAGGTTGCTGAGTGGAGGGAAGAAGGGAAAGCAGAGATTGTCCCAGGTGTCCTGTTCATTGATGAGGTGCACATGTTGGATATTGAGTGCTTTTCATTCCTCAACCGTGCCCTGGAGAATGAGATGGCACCGATATTAGTTGTAGCAACCAACAGGGGGCATACAAAGATCAGAGGCACCAATTACAGATCGCCTCATGGCATTCCCATTGATCTGCTTGATCGGCTGCTCATCATCTCTACACAACCATACTCAGAGGAGGAAATTCGCAAAATCCTGGACATCAGATGCCAGGAGGAGGATGTAGACATGTCTGAAGATGCAAAAGTTTTGTTGACAAAGATTGCGGTTGAAACATCACTAAGGTATGCCATCCATTTAATTAACTCTTCTGCATTGGCTTGCCAAAAGCGCAAGGGCAAGACTGTGGAGATGGAGGATGTGAGCCGAGTTTATCAGCTCTTTCTCGACGTTAAGAGGTCAACCCAGTACTTGATGGAGTATCAAAGCCAATATATGTTCAACGAGGTCCCAGGTGGAGAGGTGAATGAAGACGAAGGCAACGCTATGATCTCGTGATGTTAATATGTTCTTTCAGCCCTAAATTCTTGAAAGGAGGTTTGATGTTGGACGCCCTTCTAATTTTCCGTTGGAGTACAATGATACCTCATGAAGTGTCCGTAAATTTTGTGTGAAAGCAATTATCTTTCTGTTTCTCCATGCAGGGGTAGACTGGAAGAGCTAGGAATGGGGAAGGGTGTGTAGTGCAAGTAAAGGATGAATTGATCAGACCTTAATCAAATGATGATGTATTATAAATTTTGAGTTTACTAATCAGTTTTAAGCTGAGTGATGATTGACACGGATGTTTATTTGATACACTACCAAAGTTGATCAATGCTAAACCAAATTGGTATGACGTAAAGTTTAAAGCTAGAGACTGAAAGAATTAGGAACGCGGAAAGAGCCTACTGGGTAGGATGAACACTTCATTTCGGTGATCTAACTTCTACCCAACCAAAACTGATCTCAGACTTGTCTAGGTGGTTCAGGATAGTCCCCTCACCTCTCTTAACCACTGGACATTTGATCAACTGCACCCCTTCTTTGTTGTTACTCCCTTTTTTTTATCAACATATGTATATATGAATCTTTGGTTGCTTTATGTTCTGCCTATAATCAACGTAGGAATGGAGATGAAGTTGCCGGTAGAAGTCGAAAATGCATAATTGCTGGATATAGATTTGGCAGTAGGGGTGGTGTTGTTATCAGTTGCAAGGATACTTCACATAGAAAGCTATCTTATCCAATATACGTTTTCAATACGCATCAGGATATGTTCCTAAAACGTACTTCATCTTGTTTTATCATATCCTCATACTTGGTGACTAGTATGGAAGAGACCCAAAAGTCCACCCTCAATGAATACATGTTTATGTCTTTTATTTATTTATTTATTTATAAAGCATTAAAAGGGATGTTACAACAACAGAGGTGGAGATTACAATAGTTAATAACCTTAACAACCAAAACATTAGAACATGGAGTAATGGACGTTTACAAAACACGTCGAGGGGCGTATTAGAAAAGATTGGGTATAATATTTACGTAAATATTGTTTATAACTTTCTACACACTATGATTTGTCAGGTAGGTAGACGTGCTTTCCAGTTCTCTGTGTTGCGGATCATGCACTTGATTTTGCTTCATGCTTCTAGTCTCGTGTATAAACATCTCGTTTAGCCTTTGTAAATAACAATGAAATTGACCCAAAACTTAACAAGTATACCCTCCAAAACCGCTGGAGAAGATGTCAAGACTCATCTCCCGACGACTAAAACCGTCGACATTGAAGTCCGACGTGACTGTGTTCATAAGTGGCGCAGTCACGGCGCTCCTTCTTGTATGGGCCCTCTGGTCCGTCACATCCCCTCCCTCCTCAAAACCCATCATCTCCTTAGAACCCTCCATTTCCAAGGGTCAAACCTGGCCCGACCCGATCACATTTTACGACGACCCGAAACTCAGCTACACGATGGATAGCCCGGTTCCAAACTGGGATGAAAAGCGAAGACAGTGGCTGGCCAGGAACCCGAATTTTTCCGGGTCGGGTGATCGGGTCCTGATGGTGACCGGGTCTGAACCCAACCAATGCCAGAGCCCAATAGGAGACCATTTGCTGCTGAGGCTGTTCAAGAACAAGGTGGACTACTGTCGGATCCATGGGCACGACATTTTCTACAACAACGCCTTGCTCCACCCGAATATGTCTGGGTATTGGGCCAAGTATCCTGTTATTCGGGCCGCAATGGTGGCCCACCCAGAAGCCGAGTGGATCTGGTGGGTCGATTCGGAGGCAGCCATCACTGACATGGACTTCGCCATACCGTTAGACAGGTACCGGGAACACAACCTGGTCGTTCATGGCTGGGCCAACATGATATACGAGAAAAAGAGCTGGACCGGGCTCAACAGTGGAGTGTTCCTAATAAGGAACTGCCAATGGTCCATGGACTTGATCGACCGGTGGGTGAGCTTTGGGCCGCAAAGCCCAGATTACGATAAATGGGGTCGGGTCCAGAAGTCCATGTTCAAGGATAAGCAGTTCCCAGAATCAGATGATCAAACGGCATTGGCGTATCTACTAGTGAAGGAGAGAAAAAAATGGGAGGACAAAATATACCTGGAAAGCGAGTACTACTTGGAAGGGTACTGGTTAGAGATAGTGAAGAAATTTGAGAACGTGACACGGCGATACGGGGAGATAGAGAGGAAGGCACGGGAGTTAAGGAGGCGACACGCGGAGAAGGGTGGGAAAGGGTACAGGACACGGTGGGAGGAGTATCTGAAAGGGCAGGACACTGGTGGATACGCGTTGGGGAGCTGGAGAAGGCCGTTTATCACGCATTTCACGGGGTGTCAGGCTTGTAGTGGGGTACATAACGAGATATACGGGGACGAGGAGTGCTGGAAATGGATGGCCAAAGCCCTTAATTTTGCAGATAATCAGGTGCTCAGGAATTTTGGGTACTTCCGGACTGACTTAAGCAACTCTTCCATGGTTAAGCCCCTGGCCTTTGATTAAGATTACATATGTTACCAACTTTTACTCACTTTTAGACTTGGTATATTTCGTGTTTTCATACTGCATTTTTCAGTTCAACTGAACAAGCCTAGTAAGAGTGTGTTGAATTTTAGGTTATCGTTAATTTGTGGATAGTGTTTGGAGTAAAAAGTTTGCGGAAAAAACGTATACATGAGTCTGACATTATCATCTAAAATGTTTAGGGGAGTATAATGTAATAGAGTATACATGCTTTCATTTACACTATTTTCATTCACTCATCCCCTTGTTTCTTTTTCACCATACCTTCTAAATGGTGGAGTACATTATATTGAATCACATTTACTTCTAAATCAACGAACTCTTGTCAGTCATTGAAGTTTCTGACAATGTTAGAGAAGAGGGAGTATTATCTAGTAAAGAATATAAGGAGCCGAAACAGGTAGAAGTACTTCTATGAAAATTCGGCGACAGTTACACTATTATGTGCATTATAAAGGAGATAGTTGGATTTCATCTATGAACTCATCGTATTCGTATATGCCATATACAACACCACTGGTGGATACATGAGCTAAAAGAGAAGCTCAGACTCTATACATCCTCAAGTGGCAAAGAAAAAGGCAAAAAGCAGTTCCTCTGCCTCCGAAGGAAAAATGAGCAGGCGAAGAAGAAATACAGAACTCAACCGCAGGCAATGATAGTTTGATACTATAATAGATCATACCATGACCTCGTAACGGCAGCAGATGACCCATGGCAGTTGATGACAACCTGGACCTCGACAGTACCATGGCATTTTTTGAAATCCATACACCAAGAAGCAAGATTGCCGAGCCATCAAGTATAACCCTGCAGATGAAATACATTATAGAAATTTGAGAATCAGAAGTCAGTGGCTACTCAGTATACTAGTCCATCACAACCACTGGATTAATTTGGCTACCAAGTGTTCTTGCTAGCGTTCTGTGGAACTTTCTGACGACAATATTGGGCTTATAATCGGGAAGTTAAAGGGTGTTGGATGGAAAAGTCTGGCAGCAGTGTAATAGACAATGAAGACATAATCACGTCTCTGGAGTGGTATAGGAATTTTCATTTTGTCAGCAGCAACAAGTACATAGGTTGCAGATTAACTACCAAAACAAGATACCAAAGACATGAATGGCTTCATCCTGCAACAAACTACAGGGCATTGAGCTTTCTCTGCTTTATTTTCAGTTTAACTAAACATGCCTACTTATTTTCAACCAAACTTAACCGTAAATAGATCTCATTAAATTCTTCCAGTATATGAAACTCAGTCAAAAGAGCAACTCAGGGGACAGTAAATTATTGGAACTTTTCTAACAAAAGGTGCTCATGAATCATGATGACACATGGTAAAGGTTACGACTATTGTGAGAACAGGAATCTATTTACATGTTTTTGGAGGTAGTGAAATGATTATTGACAAATGAAGGACTATGGCATTTCTCATAACATCTATATCTATATCTATATAATCTATTAAAACACAAACTCCAAACCAAAGCCTCCAATCCTACATGGCAAAATATTGAGGTTTGTAACTCTTTACCTAATTCCAAACCTATACTTAATTATGTTAGTTATGATAATTAATACTACAAACTAATAATGTTATCACCTTAAAATTAAAACTCTTTATAAGTAATTAGTCAACATTTTGCCAACTCTCATTTTGAATTCAACCATCACAAACTTACTCTACACCAATCTCAATGTGAATGTTTTATTTATAAAGTCAAAAATCAATTTTGATAGACTTTGACCTTCAATAGTCCAAAAAAAAAAA
>BSSO01007212.1:0-11178 GCA_030267885.1 Mesembryanthemum crystallinum | reverse complement strand
GAAATCATGCTAAATCAATTAGTGTCGACCCTAATCAACCTAACAATCAATCATGAACAATTATAGCAAATAAGACATGAATATAAGAACTAACAAATGATTTATATGAATCAAATACTTGTCTCATGAATAACTATTACATGGCTTCAATCCAATGTTTACTGAGCAATTAAATCTAAGATAACATGATTGCAAAAGAGAAAACAAGAAGAGAAGATGAAGAACTCATGCTGACTCGCTAGGAACAGGTGCTGGAACAGGTTCTACGTCAGTTCATGCTCTGTTTTGCAAGTCTGAGATGAATGACTTCGTCTTCTGCTCTTGGACGTCCTTTCTCCTTCTGAACTACTCTGTTATATGCTGAATATATCCTCCATATGCTGTTCTTGGCTGGGTTTTATAACCCCAAGTCTCCTAGACCCTTTAGAAATCCTTCTCCAACTAGGAAACTAATTCCTAAAATAATATTTGCCGAATTTCCTTGCACTATCTTTGAGATCTTCACTTGCCCAGCAATTAAGAGAATTTAGGAAGGCGGAAAATTCCAGAAAATGGTCTAGATTCGTCCAACTAAGAGCCCCTTGAGATTAGGAAGGTTGTAGAGTCCTACTTGCCATAAAACTCCACCCTTTGCCTTACTCTCCAAGCATACTACTTAGGATAATATTTAGAGAGATTTTTCAGAATAAAAACTCTCCAAAAATCACCCTTAGACGTGGAAAATCATTGCTGGAAGATTTGGGTAAGATTCAAGCATCAAAACTTGCACCACACATTCTACCAGCAATTCCTGCAGAGTTCCTCAAACTGTTCCAGCACTGCTGCACCAGTTCCTCTTGAATTTTGGCATGTTACACCTGTTGTCCCTTCTTCTCACTTGTGGTCCACATTACCTAGGACAAAAATAAGTGTTAAAAATCCATAAATAAATACAAAATAAAGAAAATGGAAAATAAGACCGAAAAACCTAAAAAACCCCTAAAAGACAAAAGTAACACTATAAGAAACAACCAAAATATAAGTATTAGGGTACTAAAATGTGTTCTTTTATGCACTTATCAACGGTCACTCAAGCGTTCTACGCTACAAACATCATATCAAACTTGAGATGTGAACGACGCCAAGCTCTTTCTGAGTCCTAGTACCTTCGGATCCCATAAATTTATCGATTTGTTTTTCTCCACCAGTTTCCAACTTCTCTTCAGAGTTGTTAGTCAAAGGTCGGTGTATCTTTTGTAGAGTTCGAACCCCTATCTCCAAGATATATGCAATTCTAAGTGTTTTACCGCGTTCTTCAAGCGGAAGACTTGGAGTGTGTCGACGTGGCTGATGATGTGAACTCGAATTGGGTGATATGCCAATAAACAATTGGTCATTGATAATGGTAGGACTGGAGTGTCATCTAGGGCTAGTAGGAGGTTGCGGGGCAGAATGGGATCTATGATTCCTCTGGTTGATCCTGTAAATATTCTGAATTTGTAAGTGGAATTTAGTGGTGTAGTGAACTCCCTAGATCTGTAAGAGCAGGCATATGTGTTGGTGCTAGTGGACCCGTGCCATTCCTCATCTTCAAATTCAGAAGCTCCAGCCTCACCGAGTGTGAATTTTGGATCAATTTCCTTACCTATTAAGTGGAGATGGGTTCTAGTTCTCCATTCTACCAATTAAAAGAGAACATCACATTGTTATAATCCATCTCCGGCACCGAGTGCTTTGGTGGATCGAAAAGGGTGGTCCTCTCCATTTCTTGGAATCTCAATCGGTGTTGGAGTTGTGGTTTGTGGAGTTTGGTGTGTCATGGATGTTGGGATGAAGAGGGGGAAGGAGCTGGAGCTATCTTTGAAGATTTCATCTAAAATGGGTGGGTGAAGGTTGTGTGTGGCGGAAAGGGAAAGGTTTTTCTTTTTCCTTTTGTTTTTTTTTTCTTTGCTGGGTGGAAGGGTGAAATGGTTTTGTGTGTGGTATAATTCCAAGACCGGGTCAAAACCCAATGGCTCAACCGCATAATCAATTAGGATGGGCGTTCTGGTTCAAAAAGGTAGTCTATTATGTTGACTTGTGGAAAAGTTGGATTTGTCACTTGGGCTAACTGTCTTGGTCTGAAAACTGGTATAATCACTGCAAGAAAAAACATCAAATTGGTTACTTGTTGCTCCTACAGATCTAGAGGTAGTCTCTGTTCCCTTCAAGTTTGAATTAGACATTTTTGGTTGCCATCTTTAACGAAAGTGGCCTATGCTAAAACCAAGATTACGACCGTGGTGCATGTCTCCATCGCTCTATTGTTACTTCTATTTCTGATTAAGTGCCAATCATCTTCTTCTTTAAGGAGTTCAAATTTAGGCCCGCATCATTTTGGTTGAAAGGGTGAATAGGCCGTTCTTGATGTTTACTCTCCTTATGCTTTGTTTTATGTTCCAGTACGCACACAATTACTCAGGTCATGTCCCATGGTTTTGCACCTCATACTGTACTTAGGTAGGTCCAAGAGGATCACCCTTTGTTTAACATTTCCAAGCCAAACATATTAAGATCTATCTTGAACAAGATTTTTCATAAATATGGCATTTTTACCCTGTAAGGTATTTCCATTCTTTCTTTATCAAATTACCCAAAACATTTCCAATCTTTTGGACCATATCATTTTTAAGAAATTCAATAGGCAATTCCAACACGGAAACCGAAGTAGATATTCGATCTAATTTGACAAGAGAGGGCTTAAAACAAGGTTAGATAGTCTCATGTATATATGGGTTCCATCAAGAAACCAAGGTCCATCAGAGATGCATCTCATAAAATCATCCTCCATCAAAAAAAATAAATAAATTCAGAACAAATCCTTTTCCCAAAGAAAAGAACTGAGATGAGCCTTTAACATTCCAAGTTTTTTTCACGGAGGTGGCCAGATAATCCGTAGAGAAGGATTTCTCAATTGGTTTGCAAATGACCAACTGGAGCCATGGCTGGTTAATATCAATGTACTCATCTTGAGACAGATGGAAGCGGATGATGTCCTTAAAGAAGGCTTGGTCAAGCTCGGAATCGGGGTTGAAGAAATGGACTAAAATGGGTTGAAGGTTTATGGACTAATTGCTGATAAAGGTGAGTGGATGAGGATGGGGAGGGAGGGGCGATACAACACTATTTGCAGAGCCATGGTATTTCTCGTGGTGCAGGAACTGCTGGAATTCTTCGGTGGTGAGGGGGTTGGGGGATTTTTGGGGGAAACACTCATCTCACTCTCACTGGGTAGGCCTTAACTAGGTGTACGTGTCATCATTTATTATATATGTTGAATTTGTGATATGGTTATGGAGTGAGATTGGAAATTTGTAACTAGTAAATTGAAAATGTACAATTTTCTCTTTTTTTTTTTTTGGTAAGGAAAATGTGTAATCGGGTTTTAATAGTTAAGTACAGATATTTTCACCATCTTTGTTTCAAAAAAAAAAAATAAAAAATAAATATAGTGGCAAAGTTGATTTCTAATGAACAGCAATTCTTTTTTCTTTAGTCATTCACTATTTTAGTTCTCATACTCGTTCCCTCTTACTCAGTGGCAATAAAGTCAGTAAAGTATTGTAACTAAGTTCTATTTATGCTGCCATACTACCATTATTGCTAGAGTAAGTAGTGTGTAATTTCTTGATCATGAGTAGGAATGTCCACATGTCGTATTAGCAGATGGTGGCTCGGCCCAAATTTGCCCTACATGGCTTGGGTTCACTCTAGGACCGACTCTGTATGAGGCATACCATGGTTTACCTATAATCCCGTGCTGTGACATGACTCGGCTCGACAACACATGGGTCAGCCTGTCGTGCCACCGCCAGCCAGCTCAACATAGCCTGCGCCTGCCACCCGTTGAATAAAACTAGCATGCGAAGCATCTATTATTTAATTTTGATGCCAATAATCCAACCTTTGGACAGTCCAACAAAAATAATCCCACATTCATAAACTGACAATAATAATCTCACATACCTTTATCCCATAATCATGGGTTAAGTCACATCTTTGTTAACTTTCAGTTGCAGAAATGATGATGTGGTAGGGGTTTATTACTAACGTCATTGAAGCGTTTGCTTCTTACCCCTGCCACGTCATTATTTCCGTAACTTAGAGTTAACGGAGATGTCACTTGACCCATTAATTGTGGGACGGAGGTAAATTTATGTTTCACGGACCACGGGTGGCCCATGTACTATGGCCCATGCGTGGGCGACTATTTGAGAAATTTCAGCATATATAGCATGGCACAATATGCCGCCCACCTTGCATACCGAATGGTGTGGTTAAAACAGATAACGGTTTTGTTAGTTTCAAGATTAGACTCAAGAGGGGGGGTGAATTGAGTCCAAGTCAATTTTTCAATTTTAAACCCTATTACTACCCGTTGTGAGTTTGTTGGAAGTTCCAGACGGAAATTGAAGAACTCAAGCAGAAAAGAGAGATGCACACGATTTTACGTGGAAACCTTCTTGGGCTCAATCAAGAAGTAAAACCACGACCCTGGGGGATTTTCACACAAACTCCACTAAGAGCCAAATTACACTTACAATCACCAACACAAGTAGTTACTAAACTACCCTTTTTGAGCCTCCATGCCACTCGAACTTAACTCTAAGTCGAAGTGACCCAATTGCTACCACTAGCAACCGTACTACCCAAATGTCAAGCAAATTAGAAGAAATATTACACAAGTAACTTATAGGCAGATTGGCAAGAACTTGACAAATAATGTAAAGGAATTGATCTGGAACTGCTGGGATGCTTTAAGTGAATTGTTTAACTCTCAAATTTTGCTCTCAAGTAGTATAAACTTTTGAATGCTTAAGCATGAGTAAAACAACATCTGAAAATCAGTATTTATAGACCATTAGGTAACCTGTTAGGGTTTCCTATATTCTCTCCTAGTATCAAGAGAAAGTTATGCAAAAGATAAGGTAAAAATCTTTTTCCCTTAAACTGATTTTGGGCGCCAGAATCTGTTCCTAAAAATGTGGCTTTTGTTGAGAACAATGAAACCAGTTTGTCCTAGTTGTTTTACATTAGAATTCCAATCCAACTCAAATTCTTTTTCATTTAAAAACCATTTTATTTATCGTCATTGAGTTGTTAATTCACTTTTATTAATCCCAGCATTTCCTAATCATTTCCAAAACATTACAAGTCAAGTAAAAGCTAATCATACCTAGTACACAAGATCTAACACTGAAGCCCAAATTTTGAAGCCCAAATTGCCGAAATCCATCAGGAATTGACAAAGAACTTGTCGGACAATTGTCTCTGATCTGAGGAACTTGTTAGGCAGCCAATCGTGATCTTCCATGCGTTCCACTGAATCAATACCCTTGCAACATCAACATAAACATTAGATACCCAATCAGCCTCAATTGTTTATCATCATCAAAACTCATAATTCAACAAATTCCCCTTTTTGATGATGAAAAACGATTGGTACTGGAACAGTGATTAAAGCAAGGTACAAAAGATTGATTCCTAGTGCCAGAGAACAGGCTTGAACAAACAAACACAAGGACTTACCAACACACGGCAAACAACACAAGAAAGAAAAAAAATTGGAACAAGGAACTGAGCTACTGCACCACACCAGCTACACTAAGAGAAACACAAGCAAAACAAGATCAGAGTTAGGAAAAATTAGAACAACTAAGCATCAATCACCTCTTTTCCCCCTTTTGGCATCATCGAAAAGGACAGGGAACCTGCAAGACAATCAAAACAGAGCAGAGTATAGAACAGAAAGCCAAAGAGCCACAACCATCACCACCAGGGTTTAAGCAACTACCAAACAAAGTTCCATAAGCAAAGAGTCACTGGCTCAAACCAGGAGTCCAATGATATGATCCATCTAAACCAGTCAAGCAAGTAGCAAAAGAAATAGTGTATAGTTATTACAGACCACGGGGAAGGGGAGCAAATCAGTTTTTGGGGGCAGGGGCGGACTGGGTTTCAGGGGCAGGGGTAGGGGTATCAGGAACTGGGGCAGGGGGGTGATTGACCATCTCTCCATCGGTGGGGGCTCGCTCATCCTTAGAATCCCCAAACTCCGCCAACTTCTGTAGTATGGAACTTGTGGTGACTGTGCTGGCCTCCAGATTCTTCTTAACACTCTCATCTAAGGCGTTCAACAAGAGTTCCAGCACGGTGACTCGAGTTCCAAGATCGGCCACACTTGTTACGACATCCTGAAACTGCTTGGACAAGTTCTCCTCCAGTTCCTTCATCTTCCCTGCAAGAGCAAACAACATGGCGTCTCCTGAAAAGGATGAGACCTCCTTCTTGGCAGTGCTAATGAACTTGCCGTCATCAAGTTTGATGTGCAGAGAGGTGAGGAATGAGGAATTGAGAATGTTGGGGGGCGCATGCTTTATGACTTCATCCGGATTGAGGGGAACTGAGTGGTGCTCAAGAATAACAGTTATGAGCGAACCATAAGGCAGGCAATGTTTCCCTGAGGCTTTAGCAAACGCCAGATGCTTGAGGATGAGGGAGGAGAGATTAATCTTATTCTTGTTCTCCAACAATTCCAGATAAACAAGGTTAAGCAATTGACATGAGTTCCGATCTTCCGAGCGAGGTACTATACTCTAGCGAATGAGATTATAGAGGACTTTCTGTAACGGGGAGAGGCAATCCTGGGAGATAGGTTCTGCTCTCTCGAGAGATGAGTTCCCTGAGTATTTTCTCACTTCATCCAGTAAATCAATATAATCCAAAGAGGATGTAGTGAGACGACCCTTAGCATGCACATCATAACCCCCTGGTGTCAACCTAAGAATTTCATCAAGAGACTCCACTGTAATTTAAATTTCAACACCATTCACTAAAGTGGTAGCATAGCCATCAGCAAAGGATAAGTTGGCAAAGAACTGGGCTAGTTCCCTAGTGTGAATGGGTTTCTTGTACAACTTCCCAAACAAGTTCTCTCAACCCTGAGCTCGAATTAACTCAATTAGATCTTTCCCTTTGGACTTTCTCAGCCATGCAAAATCAATTGACATACCAGGGATGACGGGGCGAGCCTTATATTGCTAAAGAAGGGAAATCGGGTCATTGCCTCGAAGAGGAGTACCTCTCACTTCCTTGGCCGGAGTGGAACTCGCAGATCGGGTGATCTTGCGCTTTTTTGTTGATTCCTCTTCCTCACTCGAATCTGGGGACCCCTCAAATTCCTCATCTGATTCTTGTTCATCAGCAGAGTCGTCAATTACATCGATTGAGGGAGAATCACCCTTTGATGCTGGTAATTTTGTGGTTGTTGAGGGCTTTTTGACATTAAGAACGTTAGAGGAATGATGAGGAGAGCTAGGGTTTGGTGGGAGAGAGAGTGGTGGTGGAGTAAAGGCTATGGGGTTGAGGTCTTCCATGGGAAGTGGAGACGAGGCGATGGAGCGAGTTTTTGGTCGGCAAGGCTTTCCCATGGAGAGGATGGATGGAGATGGGAGTGTTGTGGAGGTTTTTGTAGGGAGAGAATGGGAAGGGGTTTTGGTGAGGTTCAGGGAACTGGGAAAGGGAAATGGTAGGTGAAGAGTAAATAGGGTAAGGGAGGTGTTGGAGTTGAAGTGGGAGATGGGAATTGGTGAAGTTTAATGGGAAAAGGAGTTTTTGACCGGATGGAGATCTTTCAAAAGGAAAGTGAAATAGATACTTTGAATTTTATTTTATTTTATTTTATTTTTTTGGTTAGAAAGATTCCACTAGTCAGGCTACGGGGAACTGGGGAGGAACTGAAGCTGGGAACCCGTGGTACATATAAACAACTCACCCTAATCTTTGAACTACAAGTAGACATTTAGAGCATACGAGTCATATCATTTTACCTTTGGTGAGTGGTGACTTAGTTTGCCAAGGTGTAGCTGATTATGCTTATGAAGTAATGCGAGTTGGTTGAGTTCCTCTGCACATGGTACATGAAAACAGGTTTAGTCCTAACTAGCCAGTCATTGGGAGAGAGAAGTGAGAGTGATGCTCAGTTAATTCTAATCAACCCTAATTCTAGTCTAAGTGGAACAATAAAGATTGAAACTTGGAACTCACACAAAGTAAAGGAACCCACCCAGAACCTTAATCACAGGCCAAGCCACTGGATTAGGGCCAAAGGAAAGATAATAGATTCCACGAAGAACTTTAATCATAGGCTAGGCCACCGGATTAGAGTCTTAGGATCCAGTCCCAACCTACCAAACCCACAAAGGATTAAGGATTAAAGAGATTTAGAGAAGGAGAGGCAGCACTCTCTAGCTTTTCATATCAACCAAAACTTGTGTTTTTACAACCCTAATTCCTTCTATTTATAGGCTATAGAGGAGCTGCTATTACATGCATAAAAATAAAGGAAATAGCTCACATTAATTGCTAAATCCACTACAAAACAAAAGAGGAGCCTCTGGTACAGCCGTTTTTGGTGCTTGAGCTGCAAGGGAAAAGGACAGGTGGTCCCAAATAGTACATTTCTTGTAGCTGGCCATTGTAGAGCTTGAATTAGGAGTATTCCTCGTTTCGAAACCCTAGCTGCTACGTCCATGGACCTCCAAGGACACCTGGATCCTTCTAGAATAATTAGGAAGCTTCCTTTGAGATGAAAGAGCTGTTGGGGAACTGGTTCCAATCGGTCTTTCCATAGAGCTGCTGCTGCCACCATTTGATTTAAAGCAATAAAACATTAATAAAAATTAATCTAATGCTTAAACTTATTTAATTACATTCTCATCATGTTTTAATTAACCCAAGAGAGTAGAGTGAACCCCTTGGAAGTGTTAAGTTCAGCCCTAAGAGCCTCAACATGGCTAAGAGCTAGAATAAGTGCCGTGACATTGCTAAGCGTTGCCAGTTCCCCTTGAGTTCTAGGATCCAGTTCTCCTTGAGTTCCTTGATTCTCTAGGCTGCCTTGGGCATATGTTTCACTGAGTTTTTCAAAAGTTTCTCTATTCAGTGCCTTAGTAAAAATGTCAGCAATCTGGTCCTTGGTGCAGCAAAACTCTAGCGTAACAAGTTCCTTTTCCGCATTATCATGCGAAAAGTGGTGCCTTATGTGAATGTGTTTAGTCCTAGAGTGATGGACCAGATCTTTTGAAATACAGATGGCACTTGTATTGTCACAAAAAATGGGAATACATCCCATTTTGACTTTGAAGTCCATGAGTTGTTGCTTTATCCACAAGGCTTGAGCACAACAAGCAGCAGCAGATATATATTAAGCCTCAGCAGTGGATAGAGCAACAGCATTTTGCTTTTTGGACCCTCAAGAGAGTAGACAAGGTCCAAGAAAGTGTGCCATACATGAGGTGCTCTTTTGATTAAGTAAGTCTCCTGCAAAATCAGCATCAGAAAAAACATACTAAATCAAAGTTACCTCCTCTTGGATGCGAAAGGGACAGATCCGAAGTTCCCTTTAGGTATCGCGGAATTCTCTTCACCAGTTTTTCGTGGGATTCCTTAGGGTTGGACTGGTATCGAGCACAAAGACCCACACTATATACAATGTCAGGTCTGCTAGAGGTAAGATACAACAATGAACCTATCATACCTCTATACTTTGTAACATCAACTCCTTTTCCAAACTTATCATCATCAATTTTGCATGCTGTGGCCATATGAGTATCATATGCTT
Source organism: Mesembryanthemum crystallinum (assembly GCA_030267885.1). Taxonomy (NCBI): domain Eukaryota; kingdom Viridiplantae; phylum Streptophyta; class Magnoliopsida; order Caryophyllales; family Aizoaceae; genus Mesembryanthemum; species Mesembryanthemum crystallinum. The sequence goes on along the minus strand of BSSO01007212.1, from coordinate 1,541 downwards.
TTGACGATTCCATCCCATATTTATTCAGAAGTTCCTTCAGGTATTTCTGCTAGTGGATCAGAATACCTTTCTCGCTTTGTTTGATCTGAAGTCCAAGGAAGAAGTTTAGTTCTCCCATCATGCTCATCTGGAACTCCCTGCGCATGAGTTCCTCAAACTTCCTGCACAAATTTTCATTAGTAGAACCAAATATAATGTCATCAACATACATTTTAACAACAAGTAGATGTTCCCCCTCAGTCCTTAGGAATAAAGTCTTGTCAATTTGTCCTCTCTTGAAACCATTATCAATGAGGAACTTGGACAGACGCTCATACCAAGACCTAGGAGCTTGCTTAAGCCCGTAGAGGGCTTTGTCAAGCCTGTACGCATGATTGAGGAACTCTGGATTCTCAAATTCAGAGGGTTGCTCATCAAATACAACTTCCTTAAGAAAGCCATTCAGAAAGGCTGTCTTGACATCCATTTGGTACAGCTTGAAGCCCATAAAGGAGGCAAAAGCAATCAGAATTCTAATTGCCTCAATATGGGCTACTGGGGCAAAGGTTTCATCAAAATCAATTCCTTCTTGCTGATTGTAGCTCTTTACCACCAGCCTTGCTTTGTTACGAATCACCATTCCATGTTCCTCCAGTTTGTTACGAAAAACCCATTTGAGACCAATCACTGAGTGATTTTCAGGTTTGGGTTCCATGTGCCAAACTTTATTTCTCTCAAACTCTTGCAATTCATCCTGCATAGCTACAATCCAATCAGAATCTAATAATGCAGAATGATGGTTAGTGGGTTCCTCTAGAGAGATGAATGCATGGTATGCACAAAAGTTTCTCATTTGAGAGCGAGTTTGAACTCCTCTACTCATGTCACTGATTATTCGGTCCACTGGATGAGAACTTTGGTGTTTCCAAGGTCAAGGAGTAAAGGAGGTTTCTGGTTCATCAGTTCCTGAACCAGATTCAGTTGGGGAACTGTTGCTGAGATCAGACTCGGCATGTTCCAATACTTGATTGGTTGCTTCGTAGTTCGGTCCAAGCTCCTGTCCCCCCTGAGTTCCTACACCTTCTGTGTTGGGTTCCCCCTGAGTTATAGCATCCTCAGTGCTAAGTTCTCCTTGTGTCTTCTCAGGGGTTCCATCATCTATTGACTCTTCATCCATGTCTTTTCTGACCAAGCCTATTTCAAAGTCCTCATGTTTCTGCATTTCAGAGTTAGTCACAGAAATAGATTCATAAAAAATTACATGAACTAATTCTTCAATTTTCTGTGTTCTTTTATTGAGAACTCGATAGACCTTGCTCTGTGAGGAGTATCCCAAGAATATTCCTTCATCATTGCGTGCATCAAACTTACCCAAGTTTTCCTTACCATTGTTGTGCACGAAGCACTTACAACCAAAGGTTCTCAAGTGTTTTTGTGATACCCCAAATATTTCTATATTATTTATTAATTATTTCAAAGGATTATTTGAAATTATTATCGTTCAATTATACGATAATACTCCTTTATGGATTTTATTTAAATTATTATGATTTATTAGAATT
>BSSO01007211.1:0-11179 GCA_030267885.1 Mesembryanthemum crystallinum | reverse complement strand
ACTACCTTTATATACCATTATTTTGCGTCCTACTACCTTTTTTAAGAAAACAATCTAAAAATTACTACTCCCTCAGTCACTAAATGAAAGTTACATTTGAGTTTTTGGTTGAAATTTATTGGAGGGTTGAAATGACCATATGGGGTTTGCTTTTTAAAAGTGATTGGAGAGAGAAAATCATATTGTGACCATGTGAAGGAGTGAGAGGGGGCAAGTGGGTGAGGATAAGTTGGTAACTTTATTGTAAAAAATATACCAATTTAGGAAATGTAACTCATTTGGTGACAAATTAAAATGGCAAATGTAACTTTCATTTATTAACGGAGGGAGTACCTTTTATCAACTTATTTTTTGCCAATTGCTACCTTGCCCTATTTCTGGCTTAAAAAAGATGGGAACTGACTGTTTTACCCCTCACTTTATGATTAAATTGATTTAAACATTCTAAATGCCTTTAAATCACAAAACTCACAAATGCCTTCATGTTTCCTCTCTCTTTCCCCTTTCCCTCACTTGAATGCACCAACCCCTTTTCCTATTTGTAACAAAAATTTACCATTCAACTATCTACATCTATGCTATCCATGATCCAAGTACCTCAATGTCAATATTTCTCAAATCTTTAGTCAAGCATCTAAACAATACCCATTAAAACTACATTTGTTGAAATAGGTATATATAAAATAAGATCAAATGAAATACATAAAATCAGAGTATCAAAGAGAGAGAAAATGGAATTTTCCACGTTGAGGTTCACAATCGACCAATAGGAGGGTCGTGTCGATTTATCGGTCCTATATAGGATGGGCCATGTATATGTGTGGCCGAACATGCAGAGAGTTGTGAGAGGTTCATGGTTGTACCTTGTTCGGGCCATGAAAGTTCTTCATTGTCGTAGTAGGGAGAGTAACTAAGGAGACAGGGAAATCAATTTTGAAAAAGTGAAATCTATTAAATGAGAGGGAAACTGATTAAAACCATTTTAAATGTCTAATCATAAAGCCAGGGAAAAATGGTCAATGCACGTTATTTTTTAGTCGGAAAATTGAGTAAGGTAGAAATCGACCAAAAAAAAAAAAAAAGTTCATAAAAAGTACTCCCTCCGTCCCTAATTAAAAGTGAGTTGCGGATTACGAAGCGACACTTTTAATTAGGGACAGAGGGAGTAGTAATTTTAAACAAAGAATTATGAAAGGTGTTCTATAAAAGTAGTTCAGGGCAAAATTTTCCTTTATGATGTATTAACTATTTTAACTTGTTTTCTATTGGTGCTTTCTAATGCTTCCTTAGTGAAAGCTGTCTTGATTTAATATATTTGGTGAGTGGTGACTGAATGTTAAAATCATTGTACGATGATCATGTAAAAGGCTGCAAAAGTGTTTGAGCTTCTAATTGTGCTGTTAACCACAAGAAAGCCAAAGCTTTATTCCAATGCTCAAAAAAGTTGCTCAGGTTGGCTTTTAGATATGGGATTGAGCCTAATTGTGAGACTTGTCAATAGAAATCTATAAATTATCTGTTCTTTTGATGGTGTATTATAGGTGATGCCTATCTAGAATCTGATTTGGTGTATGGCTTGCTTGGCCTCAGTCCATTATATTACAGGATCTTGCTCTTTAAAGACTACATGTATGGATACTAAATCCACTAAGATGTCTGAGGTTATATGTACCTTTTACATATAAGGAGCTCATTAACTAGCCTCTGAAGACACCTATCTCAATCTTGTTCACGTTTATCCTTTTGACTGTGTCTTACAGACTTGTATTTTGCTGATAACTGGCTTCTATACATAAATGATATCTCATCCCATCCATCTTGATCATTTTGTGGGAGGATTAGCTTGTCGAGCTGTAACCCAAATTAGTAATTCTGAGACGTGCGAAAGTACTTTAGATACATGATTAAGCTATTCAAGCCATAAAAAGGGGTTCATCAAGTTGCTGTGCATTGTGTCCCTAAGGATGCACTACTTAAAATGAGATGATAGACCTTTATCAAACCAGTATCTTGTTTGTCACTATTAAACAGTGAGGATTGCTATGCATTACTTGTTTACTCGAAGAAACCTGTCCTCTGAGTTATATGTCTACTTTCCTTTCAGGCTGGATTCTTGGATGGTATTACAAATATAGTTCCAGGTACCATCTCTGTTTTCCAATTTCTGACCAAATATATCTACTTTGTGTTTGTTTCTTTCCCCTTTTTATCTTTTCCTTTTTTTATTATTAATCATGCTGTGATAAACAGCTTTAGTGGGTGTAGACATAAAGGAACTTCTAGCCAATGCTGCTGAGGGAATGCAAGGAAAGCTATTGGACTTCAATGACACACCTGGAGATAGGATTCAAGTGTTTCTCGAGTAAATTATGGGGATGATTGTATCACTTAGTTATGTGGATAGGTATATTACTTGAACAAGCAACTTGACAACTTTTTCTTGATTACAAAAGGGAATTCAAGTTAATTTGCATTCTATGTACCCTTTGCAGGATCTGATGTTTGGTTCTTCAGAGTATATTTGCGACTCAGAATTATACCTGTGAAACATTGGATACAACACAAGTTCTGCAGTTCATCAGACAGTATGATGCTGTAGCTTTTGTTACAGACATACCTTGATCAAATGAAGCCACATCTTAATCAGTATCAATGGGGCTTTTTTTCCAGAAATCATGGAAGGGCACCAGGAAGAGTAGCTGCATCTTTTTCTTTTTTAACATATTGAAGATCCTTTGCAAGAGTAGTTGCACTGTTGCAGCATCAACTATTGAAAACTCACTTCAGTTTGGCAGAAGATTGGGATAAACATTCCCATATTCTTGGATCTTTCACATTCAAAGGCAAAACTTCACTAATTAGGTCACTCAGTGTGAATGTTTGCCTTAAGACTTTGGTGAACTATATTTGATGCGGTGAATTATACACACAACTTTGTAGAAGAATCACCTTCAAGAACTGGAACTGGTTGTTATATGTGGAGGAAATTGCTAATGAACATCATTAGACAGTCCAATCTAGGTTTTACGTGATTTGTTGTATATTAGTACCTATATCATCAGTGGACATGGGAATAGTTTGCCTTAAGTTAAGATTATACTATGTACGGTCTTGTGATTCCTGAGAATCGGAAATCATTTTTCATTTTCAAGATCTATTTGGCAATCAAAATCTTAATGAGTAGGTCTTGTGTAACTTGGTTTAAATACCAAGATGATGTTTTGCATGGACTTGGAGAATTATACACACAACTACACAAGGGGTGAATTGTCTCAATAACATGGGCTTTTTGTACAAAAGAATAGGAACAAGACCCCTAAAAAAAAAGAAAAAGAATAGGGACAAGGGTGGCATTGTTTGAACGTGTTTGAACAAGGTATTCATATTCCTCATTTGTGTGGCATGATTGCATACAGTTTAAGCACAAGAGATGTTCATCAAGCAATTACTTGGATGTTAGGGCCGGCTTGGTCAAAGTTTCTACAAAAAGCACTTACCCATTGCAAATTACTCTTTCATCACCCTCTCCTTCACCTCCCTTAATTTGACTTTTAAGAAGTTAAAATGGGGGTAGGAGTGGAAGATATAGTATGAAACTTGTACTTTCAACCTCATTTCAGCTCAAGTTAAAATGGAAAAGGGGATGGAGGAAGAGCAATATGCAATGGATAACTTTTTTATTTTTTTGTAAAGATTGGGCCAAATGGACTGTTAATCATTGTTAGAAGTTACAATGTATATGGTGTGGTATGTGATTAACAGTAATTGAACAAGAATTTTATTATTAGAGTAACTCTCCTGTACAACCGTCTAACAATTAGACGACCTAATTTAAGGGCGACTTTTCGTAACTTAGGGGGTATTTTTAGTGACTTAGGGGCTACTTTATACTAATTCACCGAATCAAGTAATGACTTTTTGTAATTTAATGCTATTTTTATCGGTTCAGGGGCTACATTTTGATGGCTTAGGGTAATTTCATAAAATTGCAATAACTTTTACAAAGTAACCTCTAAATGGCTAAAAATAGCCCTTAAATTGGCAAAAGTCACCATTATATTGGGTCGTCTAACAGTTACACGGTTCTGCACAATAATTTGCGTTATTATTATTATTATTATTATTATTATTATTATTATTATTATTATTTTTTGAACAGGTAAGGATTGCCCCGAAAGGCCCGGTCAATTGACCATAAACCCATGAGCCAGGGGCCCATAAAAGGGGTAATTCCTAACAATCTCATAAAGTAGGGGTATCTTTCTCCCGAAACGGGAATACCAGAGATTGAACCCGGGTCTCTTGAGAGCAAGGATACCAAAGATATCAATTGAGCTAAAGACTCTTGGTGTAATTGAACAAGCATTTGATTAGGCCTTCTTTCCTTTCAATTTCTGCAGCATGTACTAGTAAAATAATATTCTCAAAATCACCCATTGATGGTTGCAGATTGGCTACCAAAATGTCTTACGGGCTACAAGAACTTGAAAGGTGCAGAGACATCGGCACACGGATTTAAGTAATGCTACATCCATATATAATATGGATGAAATTTATCTCTGAAAAAATCTGCACAAGAAGCCTTGCATGATGTTCCTTGATTGGAACCATAAGTATTAAAGCTTGAGCCAGCCGCATGGATGAGGTGACCAAGAGAGAAAAAGGGTAGTAGACTGATTAGATTTACATAGGTTGTTTCGAAGAGCTAAGAATTCCCAAGAAGATAAAAACTTGTGATTTGGCANCACATATGGACAATTTGGTCTTATTAAAAAAATGATAAGTCAATTTGGGATAAGAAAAACCACTTTTTGGCGTATTAGGTCCCAACGGAATCTGACATAAAATCGATTAAAAAATAATTTTTTTCGGTCATTTTAACCTATTATAATTTGTTTTGATTTTCTATAATTAACTTGTTTCCATTTCACTTTTTTCTCTCTCCTCCTACCTCCCTCCCTCCTCCAAATCCTCTCTTCTCTCTCACTTTCTCTTTCCTCCTACCATATTTGAGGAGCTCTACCTTCTCTCTCAATCTAGGCATCCATTAACCACTACTCCCTCCATTTCACTAAAATCTTGACGCTCTGACTTTGCACGGTTTTCAAAACGACACTTTAACCATGAATAATTGTATTTATATAAATTCGAAAATTTATAAAAAAAATTTAATATTTTGAAAATACTATTTGAGATGAATCCAAAAATATTATTTTTAATTTGAAAACCATTATAATTTTTCATATATTAATGGTCAAATTTTGATAACTTTGACTTTGTAAAGTCAAGGCGTAAATATTTTAGTGAAACGGATGGAGTAATAGTTAACCCATGTTGTACACCTCCTTAATCTCATGATTGACACTATCACTATTGTCGCCGACTTCTCCTCCTCCTCCTCCTCCCTTTAACAACCTTCCACCACCATCATTTTGACCCCCCATCAGGGGCGGACCCACGTGTGCTGGTATGGGTCGGGTGCACCCGTATTTTTAAAAAATTTGCTGAGCTCCGTTTTTGTTTTGGGGAAAATTTTAAAATTTATGTCAGCTTGCACCCTCATATTTGACTCCAGTTTGCTTTGCACACAGCAAAATGATGTGAAAAGTAGAGGGTAAACTGGGAATTGTTCACAAAAGATCAAAAGTAACCTGTGATTTCACATCAATAGCAGTAATGTAATACCCCAAGGATTTGATGGTTGAGTACAGCTTAAATGGTTTGTGGGTACTACTCATATCACAAAGGTGCATCTTCTTTTCAGGGAGCTCATTCCTTAGAAACTCCACAGTTAAACGTGCTTGGATGGGAGTAGTATTTGGGATGGGTGACCTCCTGGGAAGTTTCTCAGCAGTATGCGAGTGAGGATAAAACATGCTGGAAAGACTTGTGGTGGTCTGTGGGGTCAGTCCTCAACCAGGAGACCGGATCTTGGTAACACCAGCAGCCTCTGTGGGGCCTGGGGTGTTACAAGTAAAACGTCCCCTTTTCACCCAAACACTCCTCTTTCCCTTGGTAAAGTCTGACCCACTTTTTACTTTGAAATTCCTCACTCTCTCTCACTCAAATCCCTTTTCTCTTGGTGAAGTTTGACCTCTCTGATACAGTACAGTATTGTAGGATTAGTTTATATTGAGTGATTTATAGCATTATGCATTTGAATGGTAGATTTCTTGATTATTTGATGGGTTATGCATGAAAATGGCAAGTAAAGTAAAGTTGGTAATTTTGTGTTTTTTTTTTTTGGGTTGGTAATGTTGGAAAGATTCTATTCTTTCAGGTTGTTTGATCATTGCTCTTATTTGGTGCATTTGATGAATGTTGGATTATTTGGTTTCCTTCTTGTACTATTAGCATTTCTGAAATTAATCCTTTGAGTCACATAGTTTATCAAATTAGTTGAAAAGGTTCCCGAGGTACTATCTATTTTATGTTAACAGCATAAGTATTAGTATATGTGTCCGTATGTATAATGTTTATCCACAAATCTCTCCTCACTTTGCTCTATTTACATATTTGGAGTTTAGTGTGTAGAGTAACTAAATTGCGTTTGAGTGTGTTTATTTTGTCTTTGAAGGATTTCTATTAATCTAGTGTGCACATAATTATGAATTTATGATGGAAAACTACTGCTAACTTCATCAATAAAACATTTGATTTAAGAATTATACTCATGTGCAATCATTTAATAGTTAGACGACCCCATTCATGTGTGATTTAGGAGTGATTTTAAGCGAATTATGAGTAATTTCTACAATTACCCATAAACTGTAAAAATAATATACTTATATGTCGCTAACAATCACCCTGAATTGGACCGTGTAACGGTTAGATGGCCGTTGCAAGAATTTGCATCAGTTTAACACGAATATGAGTTTTTTAATTACATAATATGAATTTAATCTCAATAGGAAATTAACCGCAATTTCCATTGCACCCACAAATTAAAATTTCTGGGTCCCCCACTGCCCCCCATAACCACCAACAACAACAATCTCAATTCCCTCCACAACCACTAATTGCCGCCCATTCGTCATCGCCACTACCGCCATCAGCAATAGGTTTATAGGTAACATTACTCACACCAAAAGGATGAAACTTTGATACTACCTCCATTCTCAAATGAAGTTTACGCTACACTATTCATCTCCCTACTTTGAAGGGATATAAAATAACTCAAATACCCTTAAAAAAGGTAATTGTGACACTTTATACATGAAGGGTATGCAAGTGGATATTTTTGTCAAATTTGGGAATTTTATTGTCCAAAAATATGAAGTGTAGCCTTGAGTCAAAAACGGCTCAAGAAGTCAAGCGTAAACTTCATTTGAGAACGGAGGGAGTAATTGCTACCAATTAATGAATGTTGATCAAATCCAACAATCTGAACAAGTTCATACACAATTCCTTAATTCCTTGTGCTCTTTAAATTGATGGATTTCCTTGGATAGCATTACACATTATTGAATATATATAATTTATAGATTGAAACTCCTTTGATTGGGGAGGGGGGGCTTGGGGCAAGGGAGATCAAGGAGAGATAGAGAGGGAGGACCATAGGAACATAGGGGGGAATAGGAGAGAGAGAAATAAAAAGAAATAAAAAAGTAAAAGAAAAAAAGGATAGAAATGAAAGAAATCAAACAAAAATAATGAAAAGTGGTTAAAATGGGTAAACAAATAAAAGTTATATTTTTTATATACTCCCTCTACTTCTAAATGTTGTTAAACCACTCAAAGTTAAGTCCACTTCAAATGTTTACAAACCAAATTTTATCCACAATCCTCTCAATCATACCCCTCTACTATCTACTTTAAACAATTAAAAATTCATCAATCAACCAACTTAAAAAAGAAAAAAAGAAACTGATTTTTTAATCCCATGTTCTATCTCTCTCTATCCACTATCTACCTCTCTCTTCAATTTTTAATTTTATCTCTCTCTCTCTCTCTCTCTCTCTCTCTCTCTCTCTACCCACCCTCTCTTTCTCTACACACCCTCTCTCTCTCTACACACCCTCTCTGAAATGGCATAACTAGAAAAATAAGTCCTTTTTGTTTCTTAAAATCTGTGAAAAAATGGTTTGACAACATTTAGAGTGGACAGAGGGAGTATACTTTATGTCATATTCCAATTTGGGGGCCTCATATGCCAAAACTGATTTTTGTTTTAATCCCAAATTGACTCATCGTTTTTTAATAAAACCAAATTGTCCACAGGTGTTCATTTTAAAAACCAATTTGGTAATTTTGGGTTTTCCAAAGATTCCAAACTGTAAAGCCAAAAAGGATGTTCCATGGAAAGCAAAAGGGTTGTTTTGTTTTGTTTTTCAAGTTTGTCTCTAACCAATCCTAGATTCCATTAGTATAATCGGTGTCAATTGCAAGTACTTCATACCGCACATCCCTGGATAATCTGCAATCTCATCAGATATGTGTAGTATTTTTATTATAAAGGGTAAATTTCAGTGTTGTATACTGAGTTTTAACATAAATACAGATAGGTATACCGACGTTTCAGAAAATGCATTGAGGTATACTCAAACCAGTCAAAGATGATGTGGCACTGTATTTCAAACATTCAATTCAATTTTTAGATTCTATGACTATACTGCCCTTAGTATATCTTGTTGACATTCTTAAGTAAAAAGTAATTTTTGCCCTTTTTTTTTGGTAAACACAAAGTATGTTATATTTAGATATTTGTGTGTTTATTTAAAAAAAAATTATCTTATTTCATTTTCTTTTAATCTATGTATAAGTGTTATTAAGAATAAAACCTCCTACCTTTTAAAGGGGCTTTTTTTGACATTTCACTTGCTCCAGAAATCGAAATTCTCATTTGCACTCAGCTTTGCCAAAGTAATATACCTCAATGTATTTTCTGAAACGTCGGTATACCTATCTGTATTTACGTTAAACCTCATTGAAATTTACCAGAACTGGGAAATATTTTCATGCAAAACATAAAGTTTACTCTGTGCTTAATTCTATCATGTCTATACATCCATAAGAAAATTATGATTTTTGGAGGTAAGGGTAGCTTTCAAAACCAACCTAGCTCAGAAGGATCCTCTATATTTTCTTTACAAAGGTTATAAACCTCTCCAGCAAGAAACTTGTCATTTATAGCAAGGTTGCATACAACAAAATCCTCCCCTTCATAGGTTTAATTGGATGGTCAGTATGGAACGAGAGAAATTGTGGAATTTTTGAAGGGAAAGGATCTAATGTTGAGGACGTGTGGGAAATTTCCTTGCTATGGCTGGGTGGTGGGTAAAGGCTTGGGATGAGTCATTTCCCTACTCTCTGCAGAAAGTTGTCCGTAACCCATTATATCTCAAACTGTGGCAGCCGAAAACCTTCAGCAGTACAGGTGTTGTATGCGAACCCCCTCCCCATGGAATTGTAAAGTGAAATGTAGATGCATCTAGTAAAGATGGGGTTGCGGCAGCGGGGGGTGTGCTTAGAGATTGGAAAGGTTGTTTGAGGTGTGTTTTTTGAAAAAAGGTGGAGTACAAGGAGATAAATGAGGCTAAAGTGGTTTCTATTTTCCAAGCCATAGAAATGTCAGGAGTAATAGTTGGGTTGCTCATGTCCCCATCGTTGTTGAATCAGATTCGACGACTGTAGTTAACTGGTGTAACAACATCGGGGGTGGTCCATTGAGTCTTCGTTTCATTCTTAACCGAATTCACACACTGAGAAAACATTGGCTTTGCCTTTCGATTATCCATAATCCTCGAAGCACAAACATGGTTGCGGATGGCTTTGCGAAATAATGTTTAGTTAGGAGTGAGGAGTTTATTGCTCAGTTGTGACTTGTTAGTGGAACTTTGTTTATTAAGAAGTATCTTTTTGGAGCGTTCTTTTTTTTTTTTTCTTTTATATGATTGCGCACCCATCTCAACCCTTCTTACTACAAGGTGGGCATGGTGTTGTAAATGATTTTTATTGGGTAAGCGCCCTCATGGTATAATATTTATAGCTGAGTATATGGTAGTTTCCTTCGTCGACTATATTTTCCAAATAGTGTCTAGGTACATAAATGAAGTTTACATGCACTAGAACTCTAAAAGATAGTTACCATAAAATAAGCCAACTTTTTTGGAAATATGATATAAGATAAAATCAGAATATTTTTCATCTTATTACCTCAGTCAATGAACCACCTAAATTAAGATAATATTTTCCAGCTCATAAAGATATGAAAAATCTCATCTTTTATCAATTAGGAAGGTTGTTGTTTTAGGGAAATCCTTGAGGATCAAGGCTAAATATAATTTCCCAAAAACCTCTTCACTGATTTTATCTCATATAAATACTTGACTAACTATATCTGAATATTCTACAGAAGATTACCCAAAGATAATCTAAAATATTCATATATGTTGTAAATCAACTATCAAAGTAATTATAAATTGAGAGAGTTTGAGAGTAGATAAGATAGAAGGGAGAAGTATATCTTTTATTCATCACAATGTGGGTTTATATAGTGTACAAAATACATATTAAGAGTCACAAAAGTGAAGAGCCTTGGAGAGGAAGAGACATGGATATGGAAAGCCATGGACCATGGAGAGTCATGCTTATGAAAGGTCTCCTAGTACATCCAGCATTCATAACACTCCCCCTTGGATGTACATTGTTAAAGAATATGCCTCGTTAAAAACCTTACTAGGAAAAACCCAATGGGATAAAAACCAAATGAAGGAAAAGAGTACAATATTCTTTAAATACGCTTAAGATGCTGCCTCATTAAAAACCTTGCCAGGAAAACCCTGTGGGACAAAACCGTGGCTAAGGAAAAAAGAGTGCAGCGCGTATAGACTCCACCTGAAACATAAGCTCCTTCTGAAGAGCATTAATTGAGATCTTTGGGTCGACGCAGGCCAACGTTGTGAACTAACTTCTTGAATGTTGCAGTGGGTAGTGCCTTGGTAAATAAATTCGCCAGATTATCACTAGAGCGAACTTGTTGAACAATTATTTCACCATTCTTTTGTAGATCATGAGTAAAGAAAATTTTTGGTGGAATATGCTTCGTCCTGTCACCCTTGATATAACCTTCTTTGAGTTGAGCGATACATGCAGCATTATCTTCATGAAGAATTGTTGGTGTCTCCTTTCTTAAAGATAACCCACAAGTTTCACGAATGTGATGGATTACAGATCTTAG
>BSSO01007210.1:0-11179 GCA_030267885.1 Mesembryanthemum crystallinum | reverse complement strand
CTATATATTAGTTTTTCTGGCACAGAGCAGTATTGGCCTAAGTTGCACGGAAACGGGAAACGAGGAAACGGAAACGGGAAATGGGAAACGTGGAAACTTCATTTCTCAAAAAATTAGGAAACGTACAAACGCAAAAAATTAGGAAACTTCATAGAGTTAACTTAGTCAATATTTAAAGAGATTAGTAGAAAGAAATGAAAATTTGGGATGTTAGAGGTCAAATAATGCAAAAATTGTTCTTCTAGTGAATAAGAGGTTTCCGCTAAGTTTCCTTGAGTTTCCCGAGTTTCCAAATTTTCAAAACGGGAAACGTGACCTCCATAGAAGTTTCCGTGCTTCAAAGGTATTGGCAAACACTATGGCACTTACACAATTTAATCTATAAACATCGAAATTGATAATTAGAGATATAATATATTCATATTCTTTCTTAAACACTTTCGAGCAAAAATAGATTTTATTATAAAGAATAAAAAAATAACAATAGCATTGATCTTTGCCTACTTATCCACACACGGACCAATCAAAATCTTACACCTATATTCTGTAATGTCACTAGCCTGAAGATTGGGAGATGATACATTAGACTACTACACTGTAGAAGAGCAGCTATTTATGTTGAATACACATTGATATCACTAGATGTGAATTTCTTACAGCCCAAAGGAAGTTTTGACTGAGCTCATTCAAAAACAATGAATCCAAAAAGCTTTCCAACTTTTAACTTATTAGTAAAGGAGTTCAAGAATCTAAATGCCCGGATAGGAATATAACTATCAATCTTATTGAGACTTCCTCTGCATGTTTTTCCACAAATCAGATTGGCAAAACTTCTTAAAAATATAATGGAAGATGAATCATAAATTAATAAAACTACCTGTTTTGAGCCCACCCGCAAATGTGATGATGAAATGTTTCCTATATCATCTCTGTAGTAAACAGAGTGAACTCTAGGTGGTAGTCTAGCCAGAAGCTGCTTGAAAGAACCCACACCACTTACAGAAGGCCTAGACTGATATTCCAACCTGCCAAAATAAACATCGAGAATGTCGAAGGCATCCAAGCATTAAACGAACCAGAGAGTAAGCCACTAAGTTGGAACAAACAAGCTTAAAAAAAGAGCACATTCTCATATGGACACGATAAAAGACAACATATCTACAAACCCCCATTTCCGGATACTTTTATGTGTACCTGGAAAATACTCCTTTAAGCCGAGCACCGGCATGAGCCAATTTGTAATGCTCTCTAACTTGTATGCTGCCCCAGTGAGATATTTCAACTTCGCGTACAAGCTCCTCAACAACAGAAAATGGTTTGTTGTTCTCAAAGTGGAGAATAACAGGTGAAAATGAGTGTGGGGGCTCATCATTGTATGGCCCATACTTAATCTCAATACCAGCATGGTTGGTTGGCTCCACAATTGTGTATGATTCTACCCTGGTACTTGGTGTCCTCAAAAACGTTATCTGCTGTTTAATAAGATATGGTGACAATATGATTGCACTATCACGGTAATAAACTAGCTGAGAGTCTGATTGACTTATTTCCGAAGGGAATGGTTCAAGGGAGCTTGTCAATATGTATAGAACCTCTACAGTTGCAGATTCACCTGTTTTTAGGGGTTCAGATAAAGCGATGGAGAAATATTTTGTCCCATTTGGTCCTTCAGATAACTTGGGCTTGACATCAAGGGAAGTGTACGTTTTCTTTTTTTTCTTTCCTCCAACCAAGGCTGCTTTCAGGAGTGCTAAATGATCACTCTGGGAAGGAGGAAAAGCAAGGAGGATTTCGGAAGCAGGAGATGTCCCCTTGTTTTCAACCTGCAGGATTTGCTGTATTAGATACAAATATAGCTTACTACAATAAGCAATATGCATATATTATGTTGGCATAATGTCTTATCTACAGAAAAGAACGTAGCAAGCAAACACATAAAAAGTACGGTTGTGTCCAAGTCAAGACAATGAAAACAGCTATCATTTCCTAAATTTTCATAAAAAATGATTTCTTGGAAAGCAAATATAGAAATGGGAAAAGTGTTCAAATAAAACATCATACCTCTTCAATTTTCAACAGATTTTCTCCCTCCCTCCCTCCCTCTCTCTCTCTCTCCCCACCACCCAATCTCTATAACCACAATGGCCAACCTGAGATTTTTTTTCCTAGATCTAGGTTTGCAGTGGAACTCTCTCTCCTAAGCAAACGACACTCTATCTCCTAAGTATATCCAGATCTGAGATCTTTATCGCCAACTGCAGAGCACTGCTAACAGGACATGGAAGCACAATAAAGGGGTGAGGTAGGTGGTAGCCAAGGGAGCACGAGGATGAGGGAGGAAAATGCGGCAGCCTTGGCAGCCACTAAGGGCTGCAAATTTTGAAAAATCCTTGAAGACAAACATGAACAACATCCAAAGAATAGTTTTCTGATATTTACCAAATCTCCTTGTAAATTTAGAAAATGCGGTTGACCAGTTTTAATGGAAACCTTTGAAAAAAATCATTTAGAAAATATTTCCAGGTTCTACCTTTTTTCATAAAATTTTTCTAGAAAACCATTCAACTAAGCGCACCCTAAAAGTAACCACATTCCCCACATACAAGTGGAAAACAATCGAACAAATTCTAAATTCTTATCTTTCAGTAAATTCCATCATAGGGAAGACTAGTAGAGAAGATGTTCCCAAGCATGAATAACTAGAACGTAACTTATATAGGGCGGTCTTACAGACAATTTCTATATAAGACCCGTATAATTTTCAAACAATAAGTGATACTTTTTTATAACGATAAGTTATACACTCTCTGTCCCACTAAAATGTTGTCAAACGAAAATGACACATAGATTAAGGAGAGCTCTTTTCAAAAGCAATTTAATACCCTCCTCTATTTTTTCTCTCCTCTTCCCTCACCGACCCTAGGGGTGAGCAAAGAACCGGGGTACCCGGAACCGGATCCGGTTTGGAACCGACGGGTAGGAACCGGAACCGGTCTTATCGGTTCCGGTTTCGGTTCCAAATATTAGGAACCGGTTGGGTACCCGGTACCCGTTCCTTTAAAGGTTAATTATAACATTTAAAAGACATAAACCTAAATTTAAGCTCTGAAGCACTGGTACGGCTGGGGAGGGCCGTACCACGTACCTGAAACGTCCCAGGGACGGGAACGGCCAAGAAACGCCGGGAAATGTCGGAAAAACGTTTCCGAAAAAGGCAGAAACATTTCTGATTGGTGGGTACGCGTGCGAATTGTAAGGTGGCGTCCCAGAAACGTCTAGGCGTTTAGCACGAGCGTACTCTCCGACAGTGACTGGCCTTTGAAACCCCTAATCACTTCAGGTTCAAACGAGAAACCCTAGATCTGTATCTACTCGCCGCTCAGCCACCTCTGATGAGATCCAGCTTCCCCAGCGAGGTCGCCTTGCTTGTCGGCGATGTCTGCCCTTGTCGGATAGTTGGTGTCTCCTCCACTCTTGCTCGGAGTCGCACGTCGCCGTCGCTTTCTCAAAAGCCCGGTGACGATTAAAGGTGTAATTAGTTTTGTCGTGTTCCTCTCTTTCTCTTAGCTGGCAGTGATGGAGTTTTAATTTTATGGGTGATGGGCTAGTGGGCCTTTTCCTATATGTTGACTAATTTGTGTTGGGGTGATTTACTTGTGTTTGTGGCAGTGAGGTGTGTGTGATTTGTTTTATTGTTTATTTATGGTAACATTTAAACTTTGTCTATTTTGTATTTAAATTAATTTCTACAGTACTTTCCAATAATTTAATTTTTTTTTTTTTAAATGGACGTTTCTGCGCCGTACCCGTTTCCTACATTTTAGCAAATTGACGTTTCCCCGTCCCCGTACCCGTACCCGTTTGCGTTTCTGTCCCTGTACCCGTGCAACATAGAATTTAAGTAATTCTTTTCATGTTTAATTATCAATATTTGTAATTTTTAGTTTCAAAATTCAGATTTTGGTTTGAAATTGCAAAACAAAATTATTAATATAATTATATACTTTAATTAATATGCCTTTTTATTAATAAATTGAAGATTATATACAAGTTTAGTAAAAAAACCGTCGGTTCCGGTTCCAGTTCCAAGTTTTGTGGAACCAGTCTCACCGGTTCCGGTTCCAGATCCTATTTTAAGAACCGGTTACAACCGGTTCCAATTTCGGTTCCTAAGATAATGGGCGGGTACCCGGGTTGCTCACCCCTAACCGACCCTTGCCTCACCTCCTGTCCTCTTCCATTTTCTCTCTCCTCCTCCATGTACCCACTGCATTCTAAAAGAACTCATACAATCACAAAGACGGAACACATTAGCAAGCAACATAACTTTCATTAGTTTTCCTATGGCATACAAACCCATTTTCATCCAAAGTTCACATTTTCCTAGGTTACGTCAAAAGTTAACAATGTCGTAGCTTCCTTTCTACAAAGGAACAAAATCACAGACAAACAAGTCTCCATTTTCTAGATCTAGTTAGGCTCAAATATCATTCACCCCAATTCGAAAATCTATACACCCCAAGAATCAAGAAAATTCGTACACCCCAAACCCTAACTAGGAAAAAAAATGTAGGTTTCCCTCTGTGCTGAGTTGAGTGTTCATTGCAAGGTGTGAGAAAAAATGGAGGAGAGAGAAATAAAGGCTCAAGTTTTTGGGTTACTACAGACTTATTCTCTTTGATAATTTCTTAATCTTTGCTTGATTAATTGATGGGTTTGGGTTGAAAGTGAAACGGGGAAGAAGAGATTGTGAGGAGGAAGAGGAGAAATAAAATTGGGGCTTGAGTTTGGTCGGCGCTGGTGGTGGGGTTCCCAGAGCTCGATTAGTCAACCGCGATGGAGATGAGAGAGGCAGAAGGTGGTGCAGGTTATCATGGCTGAGAAGAGGCGGTTGTTTTTGTTGTGGTGGTCGTTACAGCGGTTATGATGGAGAGCGCCAGCGGAACTCAAGAGAGAGGAACAAGGGGAATAGGGATGATGGAGTCCCAGAGAGGACGAAGAGAATGGGGAGAGAGAGATGTGAGAGGGAGGACAAAAAAAACAAAAGAAAAAAGAAATGACAACATTTTAGTGGAACAAACAATTTGGACAATTGAGAACATTTTAGTAGGACGGAGGGAGTACTTGTTTTGACAATAAACAATTGAACAAATTCTAAATTCAGATCATTGGTTTCACTCCATCAAAAGGAAAAACAGTGGAGGATGGGATCCCAAGCATGAACAAATTTTTTTTATAATAAAATTTTATATCAACCCAAAGTAAAGATAATTACAAGCTAAGAGAACAAAGAGCCCTTAAGAGATCTTGATACAAAAGAATCTCTAATTACAAGTCACCCCAATGCCGTTGAATATCAACGAAAATCACCCCCTTAAAAGTCCTACCAACTTTAGCCCAAAGAGAGGCCATGTAAACCACCTATCCCACACAAAAGCAAAAGGCTTGGAAATCTAGGAAAAAATGCGAAAGTTCCGTTCCTACCAAAGGCCCAAATAACAGCGAAGAAATCACACAGCCATAATAACTTGTTATCCTTAACCCCTCCAAAACCAACAAACCTGGCCATCAAGTGATATGTAAGAGAGGGAAGGAAAATGAAACACTCCCCCTGCCAAAAATTCTGATTGAAAAAGATCGTGCAAGCTCACACTACAAAAACAAATGAAGACCCGTCTCACTAGTACAATGGCAAAGGGCACAAATATTCCGGAGTAAGGCCTACCCCGGCCTCCTACGTTGTACCACATCATGAGTGTTCACCTTACTAACCAAGGTCCAAATAAAAACACGGACACTTTAAAGGGGAACCTTCGACTTCCAACTGAAGTTAGCAAGAGGGAAGAAAGGATGATGAGAGGGAAGGTTAAGGTGAGAAACTCCAAACCAACCCCTAGAGTCAACAATGTGAGTAGGACAGAGAGCAAAACCTTCTCCCAATCAAAAGGTACTCTTCAAAGATGAAGGTCCCAAGCCCAGTGCTAGAGAAGGAAGCAATCGATGCATCAACCAACCCTCTCTCCACACGTAAATCCAACAACCGGCTAAGAACATCAACAACCAACATGAAGAAGAAATGAGATAGGGAGTTTCCCTGCCTAAGTCCACGTGAAGCAGAAACCAATCCCTCGGAGCTCCATTGATCCAGACTGAGAAACTAACATTAGAGAAGCACCCTCGAATCCACTTGCGCCACCTACCCCCGAGCCCTTTCCCTATCCAACACCCTATCCAGAAACCCGTACTCACTCTATCATAAACTTTTTCAAAATCAAGCTAGAAAGCTAGCCCCTTAAGTTTAGAACTCAGGGCCTCATCCACAGCCATGTTAGAGACCAAGGCTGAAATCTGGCGTTTCCCAACAACTGCAATCTGGCACGAGAAGATAGCCTTAGCCAACATAAAGGGCTTTAGCCATGATCTTATACACATTGGTAGTCACACTAATAGGCCTGCTGTAGTCTAAGACTTTGATAGAGCAATCCTTCTTGGCAACAAGAGTGATGAAATTAGAGTTCGGACTATTCCCGATCACCCGTGTCACATGGAACTCCACTACAACACCCACCAATCATCCTTGAAAACATCCTAATAGTCTTGAAAAAAGGCCATAGTAAAAACCATCCGGCCCGGAGGTTTCTCTCTATGAATCCCAAAGACAGCGTTCTTCATCTCATCGAACACCAAAGGCCTCTCGAGCCACCTCCTAGCCATCATAAAATAGGAGCCTAATCCAACCCTTCAATCATAAGTCTATCCAAGTTCTCCATAAACATATTTCAATAAATGATGCAGGATTACCTACTGATTAGCTCTCCCCTTTAATGTGGCTAGAAAATATGGAAGCTAAACAAGCTTTCTATGGAATGAAGACATAAAAACACACACACAAGACACCAAGAACCGGATATGATCCAAGACTAACTTATACAAATACACCACAAGTTAGAGCAAGGAAATGGAACTCAAAGAACTTAGGATACAGCCCAAGCACCACCTAAACTCTAAGAGAGCACTAGGCAATCTAATCCCTTGAATGGATACAGCCCAAGCACCACCACACAAGAAGAATTAGACCTCTAGACACCACAATGGCAGCCTATACCATTGATACAGAACACTAGAGAATTCTTTGAGAAAAACCTCTCAAAATGATTGTCATTTTCATTACTCCAAATCTGATTTTTTACAATGAGTTCCTCGGCTATTTATAGGCAAATAAGAGGTTTTAATTAGCTTACATAATAGCTTATTATAACCTAAATAAACTCAGCCTAATAGCTAATTAAAAAGCTAGAACAAAGCTGAAATAACAAACAAATAAAACACATATAATACAAAGCTTTCCTATGTACTAAGGAAGCTTCAAAAGGTTCCTCATTGGCTGCTTTTGCCTCTGTGAGCTGCTGCTGCTATAGATGAGGTCCAATAAGATTTTAGTGACTCGGGGAAGCTAGGATCCAATACGGAATAAGAGCTGGAAAGCTACTAAGTTGCTGCTATCATTCTAGCCATGCTGTGCTGGAGTGTAGCTACTGTTGTTGTTGTCTTTCTTTGCTCAAAGCTCCTGCTTGTGTAATGGACCAATTGGAAGTGAGAAAGGAGTGTGGGAACATCATTTAGCTGCTGTAGAAGTGTAGCTTGCTGCTGTTGGTGTATCTCTCTCGGTTGAGAGCATTAAAGCTCCGCTTGGGTCAGCTAGCTAGTTGCTTGCTAGCCTCATCCATACTTCTCTAAACTTGTTACACCATGGCTACTTGTTATATCCTAGCATTTGTTCATCTAGTTAAGCTATATTACTAGCTATATTAATTTACAAAAATATCACAAATTAATTAGCTAATAATAAACCAAAATGGCAGCTTAGATCAATAATCAAAGAACAAGGCCAAAGGCCATTGCTTAGTTCAAAGTTCCCCTGCTGTTCCTTCTGGTTCTTGGTTGTATTTGCTTGATTTTACTTGCCTTCTTGCTGATATGAGAAGATCACACTCTCCCCTAACTTGACAACATAGGTAGCAAAAAGATTCACCAAGTAACAATAAGATAGAACACCTGCAAATGTTAATCCATGAGAAAACCTGAATTCTCACTAGAACTATTGATCAAATCCATGGTGTTGCTTGGATCATTGAAACTCTATAACCCCCTCAAGATTGAGAGTGGAACTTGGTGCTCCCATTTGCATCAATAAAACTCGATAACCTCCTCACTGATTATGTCCAATCCGAGATCACCACTCCATTACTCGACTCCAACTCCTTAATGTAGTTATGCCTCCATCGACCATTTACCACCTTAAAAAACAACCTAGAACTATAATCCCTATCTCCAATTTATTCTTCTACTCAAGGCTTCTCCTTAGCAATCCTTCCTTTAAGCCCTTGCTCACTCAAAGCTCTGTCGACATCCAAAACCCCCTTAAGACTCTCACTCTTCCAAACTCTAACATCCCCAAAGAGTAGACTATTCCAAAGCTTGAGATGCTCCTTAACAAGTTTCAATTTTCTCATTAAACAAAGACCTCTCCACTCCTCAACCTGACACTCAGACCAGCACTCTAAGATTCGCTTCCCAAAATCAATGTGTGTAGTCCACATGCTCTCAAAATGAAAAGGCCCAGGACCCCACTAAATAGGAGTCAACTGAAGAACAATTGGGAAATGGTCTAAGCAAGGCCTAGGAAGGACCTCTTGGACTAAGGTGGAGAATTCTTCTTCAAACTCATTAGAACAGAGGAAGCGATCAATGGAAGAAGAAGCATTACGGCGGCCAAAGACACTCCAACTAAAAGGGGAGATCCCAAGCATGAATAACTAGAACGTAGCTTAGGCTTACAGACTTCTCTATATAAGACCTAGACCCGTTATACTTTTCAAACAATAGGTGATACCATTTTTAACAATAAGTGATAATTTTTGAAAACAATAAGTTATACTTTTGGACTATAAATGATACTTATTTGAGCAGTAAATCGACTGTAAGTGGTACTTTTCAAAAGAACGTATACCTTTAGACCGCCCGTATCACTTTCAAGACGAACAGTAACTAGAATCAGTAAATTTATGTGATGGACTCTTTATTTAACGTTTGAACAATCAACAATATCCATGATCACCCTCTATATATATATATATATATATATATATATATATATATATATATATATAGCTAGAAAATGAACAGGTCAGATATTTGCAACACATACCCACTGCCCACATTTCATACTCACAATCGAATCTGTGAAAATAGGGTGAACATACCACCAAAGGATTCATACCCAATGTGGCAACCCCATCATGCTTTAGTTTCAACAAGGAAAACCATGGTTCAAATGATGGCATTAAAGTAAAAGGGGAACGAGAATTAGTAATAATACCTTCAGCGTTAAAAAGACCTTGATAATGTGTGAAGTCAAATCGATCTGCAAAGGAAATCAGCAAGAGTATGGTCTTTTAATCAGGATACAATATAGTTCCTCAACAAATACCACCAAATTCATAAATTCTTCAGATTTAATCATCAAAGTTGAAACTCAATGACTGCCAAAATATATATATGACTATGAAAAATTTACTCGGCGTTCAGCGTTAGCGATTTGCAGATCTTGGTTAATGGCGGCGAAGGATGATGCCAGAAGCAATGAGAGAGACACGAAGAGAGAGAGTGCCAAGGCAGTCCCAAGTCTAACTTGTGTCGCCATGACTGACTTGCTAAGACCCGCAATGTGCAGAGCAGATCAACAGTCGAAAGAAAGAATAAGGGAAGAGCGAGAAACGAAAATAGAACAACTACATGAGTGGATACTAGTTAGCTATGTAGCTCGTCAAGGTCATAGGAAACTCATAACGCAACATTTTCTTAAACCAACTATAGATTTAGGGTTTTTTTTTTTTTTAAGGTAAGGAAAGGAATTAGGGCTCCTCATCTCGAGGAGGATCATAATCCAAGTACAAAGAAAATAGGCGTGGATTTTATTCATAATTGGGGACCCCCGGATTCGGAAAGAGCCCATTAGCCCGAGCCAGGCAACCGAATCCATTTTAAAAGCCCCAAGAAACGGGGTAGCCCAAAAGGGCAAGGGGTAAGGAGCCCGATCCAAGGGCCCCAACCATGAACTACTAACCACCCTAAGATTATAACCAAAACCAAAACAAAAACACAAAAAAAAACAAACTAAGTATACAAACACGTGGCTACAACACAAAGCATATAAGCAAGAAAGAAAAACCAAAAGGCTACGTGGCAAACAAGAGAACATCGTCAAAGGAAAGATGCAGTGTTCTTGGTGGTGATTGAGGCGGTGCCGCGGTGGACAAGCGAAGCATTCCGGCAAGACATGGTAACTTCATTAGCAATATCCTCATGAAAAGGAAAACAAGGGCTTGATTTCAGTAGACGAAATCGTCCCGGTCGGAAAGCCAAAACGGCCAATCTTACGAGGTGGAATCACCGATTTGATTTCTCAAAGATATAAAGGGAATTCAAGGGCTAAACATCCCACCTTTCCCTTAGAGGTGAGATTACCCGATCAAGAAGCTAAAAGGCCAGTCAATAAAGGTGGCGGATTGTCGAGGTTGAATGAAGCGATGACAAAGAGAGAGGAAAGCAGCGTTGGTGCGGTGGTGATGATACGAGTGGAGCAAAATCGGATCGAGGTGTGGAGTGGTGGTTTGAGACTGGGTGGAACGGTGGTGTGATCTGGGTGGGGTGATGATGTGGCTAGGTGAAGCGGTGGAAGGCGAAGGGAAGCGGTGGAAAATCAACTAGGCGCCAAGGTTCTAGAGTGAGAAGCAGACATACTTTTTAGGGTGTGTTTGTTTGATCTATTGTTAAGTTCAACGGAAATTTCCTGTGGTACTCCTGAACTTTGGCCTAATGCCAGTGGTGTCCACACTTTTCCAATAATGTCAGTGGTACCCCTGAATTTTGATTTTAACATTTTTCGTACCCCTGAACTTATAGTTTAATGTTTTTTGTACCATAATGGTTGATGAATCTCCTTTTCCGTTAGATTTTTTTTATTTAACTATTTGACTTAGTTAATGTATGGGGGCACTGTAAAATGACTGATATACCCTTACTTGTCTTAATTACACAACTGTTAGGTATTTGACAAACACTCCTCTTATAAATTTGAAGAAATTTTTTGGAGGTCTGACAATGGTGCGTGGATCGA
>BSSO01007209.1:0-11179 GCA_030267885.1 Mesembryanthemum crystallinum | reverse complement strand
ATGCAATGTCGTACTTTGTAAGTGGATGAAACGTGGGAGGTTCGTGTTCGACATGTTTACAGGGAAGCCAACTTTGCGGCAAATTGGCTAGCTAACCATAGTTTTAGTTGTCCGGATAATTTAACTTTCTTTGATGCCCCGCCTGTGGGGATTTTTCATGTTCTATTTGAGGACCTAACAGGTGTTAGTAGGCCTCGTTACCCTTTTTAATACACATTCGGTAATTAGGGGATTTATAAGAAAAAACTCTCGAAAAAACGTAACTTTGATTAATAAATCAAAATGTTAATTAAAATAATGCAAAACAAATAAATAAATTAAAAATAAGAAATAAATTGATAAATTTGTGTAGTTTACATGAAAATCATTTATTTGTTTTGTGACACTAACATTCATTTAACAGCTTACTGATGTGTCACATAAATCATTATTCCTTATTATCACATATTCCAAATCTTTACCTCATTAGTAGCTCTAAACGAATAGATAACCATGGCAATTGTTTTGGTGAATTTATTGAAATTATATAAAGATTCAATTGGTGTTCTTAATTTAGAAATTGTTTTTCAAAACAATCATGTTCCTGTTTAACTCTTTGTACGCATGTGATTTTTTCATTTACAATATTTGGACCCTAAGACGCATGTGATGAAAAGAAGACTGGTAATTGTATGAGTTGCAACTTGCAATGCAAATCAGTACCCTTATATATAGAAGGAGAGTTGGAGATGGAGATGGGTACGGGCTCCCTTCAATCACAGACTCAACACCGACATGGGCTTGGGGCGATGAGAGAGAAAGTTTTTTAACAAGACAATAAAGAGGTCACAATCGACACTTGGCCCAATGGAACCCCAGCCAAATCTAGGGTACCCAACTCACTTCATTCCAGCTAAAATGGTGGAGAAATATACTCCCTCTTCTATTTCCTTCGGTATTTTTAGATACTCTACCATACCTTTATGTTGTTTTGCTTCTGCATTTTAACAATGCTCTTTCCAACCCCAGTTTTGTTTACCAATAAGTGGTTGGTGTGAATAGTTTGTACTCTCCTACTTAAACAAAGTCGAGGGCTCGATTCTTTCAAATAGAAAAACTACTCGCTGAGAACACTTTATCCATTTGTGAGCCTATTCGGCGTGAAATTCATTAGTCTTGGCTAAAGGGTTAGGGTGAATTGAAGATAGAAATATGAGCGTCGGTAATGGGTGGGCTTAGGTTGGACTAGGCTAGTTGGGCCTCAAGACAAAGTGCTGTTTGGCTTCATTAGTGAGTTACTTATACTATTAATCCTACATAAAGTACTTTTTTTTTTTGGTTCAAGGAAGGCACAAAGGACATTGCAATAAATTACATACAACAGGGGAGGAGGGAATCGAACTTGAGACCTAATGTACTCAGGAATTCGGTATTAACCACTAAGCCAATACCTCATTCACCTACATAAAGTACTTTGCCTAACCCAACTTAGACATTCTCATCCATGTTCCACTGATTTGTCCCAAAGGCAATCATAGACCTACACCAACACAAATAATTACACCACTTTGAAACGCGTTGTTTTGATTTTCAAATATGAGGTGGTTAGGTCAAACATCTATCATTTGTTCATCCTACCATAAATTTTCACCTTACATTAGAAAAGGCTTTTTTGGTGGGATCCATAATTGATGATTCTATGCCAAAATTATGATACATGTCATACATATGCGCCTTGATATTGATCATTTTGGTGGGAACTAAAAACTTATGTACTAGTAATGACCATTGCATGCTAGTGCTAGTATCATTGATTGGTGGTTCTTTTTGCATTATTCCTGAGTGGCTAATTATTACTTTACCTTGATGTATATATCAATCACTTTTGGTGATTTTGATTTAAGTGATTTTAGAAGGTTTATGCTTACTCGCCTGAAATGTGGATGATACTTATATATAAGCCCTCTTATATATACATCGTTGTATATAGTATTCCAATTTATATAAAAATTAACGTTGCTAATTAAGATTCGAACTCAAAACTTGTCACATTTTTGTCACTTATATCGTGTGAAAAACCAATTCTATAAAAAATTTAGGCTAATGCTTAGACCCACATACAACTTCTAGTATTTTGGCGTTTTAATAGAGTTTAAAAGCACTAATTAATATGCAAATATGTAATGCCTTGTTACCGTGCCATTCCATCCATTATTCTCTCACACATTTCATGTTCAAATTGAATTTCACTTGTATTAGTGCACCTTTATCTTCCTTCCTTGAAAGTGTTAACCTAACTACAACTAAGAATTTGACTTATTAATTACCTGAAGTAATCGAATGTGGACCCATTGTGAAACTGCTAGTAGTAGTAACTAAACTAGATCGAATACTAGTGTGAGTGTGTTATGACAACAGTACATATGCAGTACTTGTTGAATTCCTCATTTAAGGTGTTTATTTGTTGAATTTCCTGTTTAAGGCGTTTTTTATGAAACTTGTGTGGGAGTTATTAATTTAGAATGAAACAGAGATTTGATTAAAGAAGTTGAGAAAGAGGTGAGGATAATTATATTGCTTCTGAGAAACTTTATAAAGCTATATTGCTTGTGAGAAACTTTATAAAGCGGAAAAAAGCTAACTTCGTTCACCACGTATTATAAAATAAAAAAAATGAAAAAAAAAAGGAATTTTCATACCTTGAGAGGGTAGATTTTGGAAACTTGTTGTCCATTATGTAGAAAATACAACATATAGAACTTCACTAGTAAATGTAATAATAAATTATCCAAAATCGCAAGGGTGAAAGTTAATCTTCTAACAAGTTAGGCCAAACATGCTCTAAGATTGACTATCTTTATTTTCTACGCACTTTGAGATTGAATTTGATGCTAAATAATACCGCTACTTCTCGGTCATGAGGGTGTCTCTCTTCGTCATTGCATTCTAGACTTGCTTGAGGCTGCGGTTTTTCCTAAACCCAAAGACGTGAAGTCGGCAATGGTTAGGCTCTTCTTCTCTTATAGTATTGCATACGTAACATTGTGATAAGAGATAAACTAGACACATGCTTTCTCACTTATCCTTGTCAAGAATCTTTTGTCCATCCTATGTAGGATAGCTAGAGAATAACAATGAACAAAGGGGGTCTTAATTCAAAGAGTTGCTCAAAAACTTGGGAGCCTGCTATTAATAAACAAGTTTTAGTGCGAACTACTACTCTTAGCAAACTATATGAACTACTAAATTTATCACTCGTATCATACATATTCATCACTCATAACATGCATATTTATCATTTTTTATGGATTACGTAGATTCATCACCGTAAAAGTAAAAACGAATATTCATCACTTTTAAAATTTATCAACAATAAACATGCACATTTATTATTTATATGGGCTCAATCTTAGCCCTTGATTTTCAAATTGGATGGCCTAAATTTTAATTTCACACAGCTCGCATCTACAAATAGTAGTTCACACCTCAACTTGTATATATATAAATACACATTACATAAAATACATGTCCATATTTCATCATTAGGATGATGATGACTCAATGCATTTTTTAGGGGTGTGTTGTCCCTTTCTTTACCAGCATAAATACAGAATCCCAGGTTAAAAAGGGGTTGAAAAAAAAAGGCAAAAAGAGCTTATCTAGCTATAGCTAGAAGACCATACATATGAATATGATGATGATGATGATGATAAAATGAATGATAGTAGTAAATTTCATATCAATAAAGCAAAGCATGAGAAACTCCCAATAATGATGTCTGTAGAGAACCAAAAGATGCATGATGATACTTCCATTCCATTCCATTTTGCATATATATAGTTGCATGAGAAGACTGTCTCTTCGTCCTCTCAGATCAATCTTCAGTAATAATCATAATAGATTGGCAATTATTAGCTTAATTGGATCCTTTTTATATACTCCCCAACACTTCGCAATCATGAGTTTGAACTGTGAAATGAGGCTCTTCTTGCTGCTCCTTTCCAATTGAATGACCTTTGACCTGTGGGCTGTGGCTTCAAAATTTTCAAAGTAATCCTTGATTATAATAGGAACATCATATCTTCTTTTTTATCATTGTTCTTTTATCTAAGTTGTGTTATGCTTTAAAGCATATTAAGAGAAGAATTACCCATGACAAAATATTTAACGTGCATCTAGAACTTCTGATCATTTCCGAAAAAATTTACTCCCTCCATTTCACTAAAATCTTGTCATGAGCTAATTGCACATAGATTAAGAAGTTTTGGTTTGGTGTGAAATTTTCACTTGTGCCCTTGTACTTTCATTGAATTGAAAATGTAATGAAAAGATGAGAGAGAAGTTAGTGAAAAGATGGGTGGGGGTAATTCTGACATTTCTATAAAAATACTTTACTATTTTAAGCCATGACATATTTAGTGAAACACCAAAAATGGAACATGACAAGATTTTAGCGAAACAGATGGAATACCCTTTTCAAGTAAAGTGTTTAACGTGTAGGGCTTAATCCTCTACCCCTAGATCTTTTGATCATTTCCGAAGAAACTTACCTTTTTACAATATGTGTTACGAGTTTCTTCAATTTCTTCCCCTTACATTTAACGTAATAGAGTAACAACCAAAAGAGGTCGGGAATTTAGGGGTCTTATAAGAGAATTAATCATAAATCTTACTTTTTGGTCTTAAGTACATATAAAAATGTCATTTTGAATGTCCTATTGTCAACAAAGCTTTTCTAAATACCCAAGTGACAATAAGGAGATTGTATTTCACTTCTAACTATGTGTATAGGTGACTCCAGGAAGGTAGATCCTCCAACTAGGTGTATATGTGATCTTCAGGAGGCTTGAACATAATCTCTAACACCTTTTAGGTCAATTGCCAGTTTTTGGCCTAATAGTGTCTTCTTGCCTTCCATTTACATCCACAGGTTTTAGTTTATACTCCATATGATAAGCATAATTACTATCAAGTATGGACATGGAATGTGTCAGGCTAGTCCACATGTAGTATCGCCATCCCAAGTGCCCCCATAGGCAGACCCACGACACAGCTAATGATGGCACTGTGTTGTGTCGCCTCTTCCTCAATGGCAGCCTAGGTGCAGCCCATGGTTAGTTGTGTCGTACCTCTTGTTGATGTATGTCGCTAGTGTAATTTTACAAAAAAAGAAAAAAAAGAACATATTTCCTGGTTATGTTGGAAAGAGTAGTGTCGTACCCACCCATATCAAGCCATTGGCACGACCCATAACACATCTCCTCCTGCCACGTATCAAGTTGGTTTGAAGCCATGCTCAGTGGGCTGTGCCGAATCACGACAGAGTTTGGGTGAGCCTCTGATATAAACTTATGGAGAGCCGAACCCCAAAAATTAGCTCAAAGGGTGTAAGAGCTCATAGTACTCTATATAAATCCTAGATCAACCCCCCAAATAATCAATGTGGAAATCAAGTCTCATAGCTAACAATTGGATCATTTCACCCTCATATTAGCACGGCTATGCCCGTCCTTAATTAATACTACTATAAGTTAAACCTGACAAACAGGTTACGCGGATCGATTTTGGTTCGTGGCTATTCGAATCAGGTCATATTATTCATGAAATTTTGGTTTGCTTACAGGTAGGATTAGGTTGATTTTGTTTGGATCACATTTGGGTTTGTTCTCAAATCTCTTATCAAGTTTTCTCATATCAATTCAAGAGTAAAGAAGTCCAATTTGGTTCAGATCGAATCTTGTAAATTTGATTTAGGTTAAACTTGGATGACCTTATATTTGGGACGGTTTGAATTTGAGTCGATTCATTCGGTTCAAATAATTAGATCCTAGTCAATTTGTTTGTTTGGAGAGATTAATCAGAGTGTACAAAAGAAAAGTGAGAGAAAAGCTCAAATGAAGCAAAAGCAAATCAAATGAAATCAGGAAAAAGTGGAGTCACACACAAGTAGACAAGCAAGGGTAAGACTAGTTACTACTAGGCCAGGGTCCCATCCATGCTCACCAGTCTGTGTATGCTACGATAGATACGAGTGAAATGAAATGAAATGAAAAGGGAATAAAAGAAGAGAGAGAAGAGATAGAAAAAGCCGTTGGTTGCAGAAAAGACGGGTCAATTAGTGTAATGATGAGCTCAAGAAATATTACTACTTGATCAGATGATGGATAGATATAGTTGTCCTACGTTATACAGTGCAGTAGTAGTACTCCCTCCATCCCGCTCATACGTTACCAAATCAATAATTAATTGTCCCATTCATACATTATCAAACCAAATAAATCATTATAACCTCCCCATATTACCCCCACTATCTCCAAAATACAATTTAAAAATCTCCTTTCTCTCTCCTATCATTCTCTATTCTGATTTTGCTTTTCATCTCACATTCTAATATTTTATTCTTTTTTAGTTTTTCTTCCTATCTCACACATAACTGAAGGGTATAAATGGAACATTTAACCAATTAAAACTTGCATTAAACTTTGCACCCAAAATGATTTGGTAACATATGATCAGGACGGAGGGAGTATTATTTTGTTTATTTGTTTTCTGTCTCTAGAAAATAAGAAATTAATCCCAATCTCCGATGAGGAGGAGTCGATGAGTGGTACCATTCATTCGTTCAGGTTTACAGGTTCAGGTTCAGCAGCATCACATCAACATCTAGCTGCATCCTACTACGACATACTCCCCCAATAATTATTATACAGACCCAATAATAATAATAAAGATAAATTTGAAATCCAAGTAGTATTAATAAGTACAAAAACATTAACTGTTGTGCGTTTTCTTTTCTGGAAAAATGTTTGCTTTTTCTGCAGGTCATGTCATATCAGAATTTCAGAGAAACCTCCTCATCTATTTTCTTTTTTCTTTTTTGGGTTGTGTTTAGGCCTTTTATGTATGTTCTCCATGTTTGGATTTTTTAGGGCTAAAGCTATGGTGAAGGTTGTTGAAATTTTTTACAGGAAGTTGCTAAAGTTTATAGAAAGTTGCTAAGGTTTGTTGGACATACATGTTGATTTTTAGTGACTCTAATTAGCTAGAACTATTTTGTTGTTTGCTGAATGTTGATGAAGACTGTTGGAACTTTTTCTTATTTACTAGAGTTTGTCAGGATTCGTTGAAAATTGCTAGGTTCAACATAAATAAGACGAATAAAACATACCCTTAGATAATTAGCTAAGGATTCAAACTTAATGGTCAATTAGAAGTACATCATAAGGGGAAGGAGAGAGCCGCACATACGACTCCCATCACAAAGTGAAAGGAATGAGAATATAATCGAGGCGAACTCCCAACCATAAGATTGAGACGGAGGAGGGTTGTCTTACCAAGCACTAGGCCAACCCCTCATTTTCACACCTTAAGGTGGGTTGACCTCCTCAACCCTCTCTCCACACTATGAATTGATGTGCACGTTGTTTAGGTAGGAGTTGCACGAGAAGTGAAAGCCGAACTTTTACAAGTAGTACCCAAACGCTGCTAATCTACATGCACTATTATGTAGCGAGGCCCTAAATAAACGCAATGGCCAATTGACGATTGACATATGCAAATTGTAATGTACATAACTATACAAAACAATAGATGAGGACCAAATAAATATGAAATCCAATTGAGACAAAAGAAAAAGATTTACTACATGTAAAATGCAAAAAAGATTGTTGATGAATAAAGTAAAACAACAAAACGCACGAGAGCGAGCACTGTGAGATGAAGAAGAAATAGAAGGAAGCAAACGACATAAAAAACAATCAAGCATTAATAATTGATGATGAAGATGGAAGAGAAATGTGTGGGCCCAGTTAGCAATTAGCAATATATATATATATTGGTAAGAGCAGGAGAGAGAGAGAGAGAGAGAGAGAGAGAGAGAGAGAGAGAGAGAGAGAGAGAGAGGAGTTTTAAAAGTAGGGGGAGTATTGAACAAATGATTGGTGCCTAAGATTTTGTCTCCTGCGGACGCTACCACTGTTTCCATCTCTCTGTCCCCCACCACAATCCACATCTCATTACCAATTCAACTCCTTCCTTATTCTTCTTCTTATTATTATCATAACTTAATTTCACTTTAACTTTAATTTAAGGAGTGCAATAGACTAATTTGCCCAAATTAGAGTTTACCAGTTCAAATAATCTTAGCATTCGTTAGATGGGATTTGCTTAGCTTGCCCTGGGCTGGGGTCATGACTTGTAAAATGAGCAAGGGGTCTTTAATGGGCCTATAACAGGCCCACATGTGGATGAAAGCGGGTAGATCACACACAAGTCCAAATGGGATTGTATCTGAAAACCAATTGACAATAGATAGATGGAGTAGCCCATTAGGTTTATAAGCTGATCTCCTATCTCCAATTTTTTCATTGTGGGACACTTACATGTCTCTTGTCTTAATACTCCCCCGCACTTGTAACATGTGGGTCTTCTCTTAATTGTTATGCCCCAGGATCATGCTCAAGGAACTTACTTCCAACATCAAGTTAGTTTTGTATTTAAATATAGAGAGAGAAACAATGATAATCCTAATTAAGACAAATTATCCTAGAAGATCTCTAAAGAAATTTGTTAAAACTTTTCCGTAGGGTTTTTCCATACTTTGAGCAATATCTTTTTCGTGTAAGATTTGCAAACCCTTCAAAGGAGTGATCTTTGTCCCTTTATATAGTAGTATTGTTCATGAAATCGGTCATCCTAATTGTGACATGTATGTGGTCAATCTAGTTTTTTGTCCTAATTTTCGCTCTTGTTCATCTGAGCCTCTCTTACTCAACTAATCTCCTGCTCTATATAACTCTTCTCTCAACCTTGGGGTTGAATTTTCACCCCATCTAGTGTGCTCTTTTACGACCCTAGGGTCCAATAATTTGACCCCAATTAATGTTTATTTGCCCCATCACATAGGAAGGGTAGTATGGGAACTTCAACCTTTTTTTGCCTTTAAAATGCAAATTTGTCATTTAAAGAGAATATTTCATTTTACAAACTGATCCATTAATAGAAAACAGAGGGAGTAAGGCACAAGGGATAAACGTTTTTCTTCCCATCAAACTTTAACATAATGGTTAGGAAATTTTGCCAAGAACAATATTTATATAGGATTTCATTTTGCAAGGGTTGTTCGTCTTATTGAATGATTTTTATAGGAGGACCAAAAATATCAAGTTATCACTTTGTTGGTTTGAGGATTTCAATTCATTTTTTAAACCCAAATACCCTCACCTAACGAAGATATTCCATTGACATTTCTATTAGAACCAAAATACAGTCAGTCTCCTATAGGAGGTGGGCCTTTATATCAGGTGAGTAATGGAAAAGTAAAAAGTAGCACTCTGTAAGCAAAAATCAGTACTGGAGGTGTACTGGGGGAGATAAAAGTAGTGATAATAACTGCGAAATTCAGATACTCAAAGTGTACTTAACTTGTTAGTATCATATTATTATGTAAGTATCTTATATTTTGTACGTTGTCAGATCGTGTTAGGATCCCGGATCATACATGTTCATGATGTATCGTGTTATTTTTCTCTTATAACTTTGTAATTTGTACCATGTTATCGTGTCGAATCAGGAATTACTATCCCTGGCCTACTGAAACATTAAAATCCCCTCCAATTCACCAGCTAGCAATAGTCCTTTGTGGAGAGTGCTTGGTTATTCACTTGTATGATCATATTTCATCTATCAATTATCATCATCCAACTGGAATTGCAAGCTGGGAGAAATAAAATGGTTAGCTCGATCATCTAGTAGTATGTAGTAGTAGTAGTTGAAAGACTTTACTATGATTTTATCACTCACGAGCCCAATAATTCATTCAATCACACAAACACATAACACTACACTCTCTATATATCTTTCTCTCTCTTGAAACTTATTAGTATCATTAAAGCCTGCATGAGTTCAATAATTGCAAGGATCCTAAAAGCATGACAAATCTGAGCAGGTCACATCCTGTAGATGATCCAGTACACTAGTAAGTTATCTTTTACTAACCCAAGCAGGTCTTTCTTTGCCTTGTGAATATAAAGCTGGCTCTTTCCATAACTCACGCCTACTTGTAAGTTGTAGTTGTAGGACCATTATTATTACTCCCTCCGTTCTACAAACAAAATGACGCTTGATTTTCCGCAACTCACATACTTTTTTAGAGTACAGAGGGAGTATTTTCTAGTATTTATTATTCTTTGTTTCTTCATTATATCCCATTTTTCTGATCACCAAACAAAATTTTGTGATGCAAACTAATCAGGAGTAAAATAAAATAAATTTCAAAACATAGGACCTAATCATTGGATGCCCCGATTTTATTCCTATATTGTAAGCTTGTCCATTGGACTATATTATAAGAACTCCATATATACATGGACATAAATTAAATATATTTTGTCCTTATTTTATGATAATTGTATTTTTTGACTTATGTAGAAAAATAAACAATTCGATTACACAAAAGTTGGAAGATAGTCTTAACATTGTGAGATAGAATTTGCTCTATCCTATGACGACTTTGTAATTGTTTGGGATGGCAATCAGATCACACAAGGTTTGTTCTTACTTTAAATATAATGTTGAAATAACACAACCATATATAGATCCCTCATTATTTCATCCCCAAACTACAGCATTTGGTTAATTCCGCAACTTATATTTTCACTCATATATTATTATTCTCTCAGTTCCCCTTCTGATGTACAGTTCAGTTTTACGCGACTATGCCATTTGATTGAACTGAAAAAATTATTATTACTATAAGACAGATGTAAATTTGATTGATCACACCAATTATTTGTTTCAAAAAAATCATACTCGTAACATAAACTTGACGAGATTTTCACTTTTGAACAGAATATTCAAATGATGATATATTGGAGTATTTGCATTGGGTGATATGAGGAATAACCCACTGCATTTGTATGCAAAACTCAAAAGCTTTAGTATGATGTAACTGACTCACACATTGTACCCAAATAAATCTCCCTCATATATAAATCCATCAGATCCCCAACAATGCGAAGCAACCTAACCCAAAACACCAAATTTAATGTTCAAGCCAAAAAAAGCTCCTCAATTCTTCAACAAACACCAACATGACACTCAAATCACCACAAGATTTATTACACACTTGCAAGATAAAAGGAACTCAACCATTTTCTTTAAACAATAAAGGTCATACAAACCCCTAACGTTCACACTTTAG